>JAVCKT010006385.1:0-57623 GCA_032273925.1 Rhynchotus rufescens | reverse complement strand
AACTCTAAATCTGAAAAAAAAAGACTATTTTGTGAGATGAAATTAATTAAAAATCATTGGATATCATACAAAAAAATAGGAATAAGAAGTACAATGCTATCCGATGCTAATAATAGGAACACATCTGTCTTTTTAAACTCAACTGGACATATCCATTTTCAAGAATATTTTATCCCATATGTACACAATATTAATCAGCATTGCCCTGAGGTAATGTAAGTGAATATCTATCTTCTAGTTCTAATTTATATTCTTAAATGTTTTTTTTGTGTATATGATGTAGATCATACATGCTGATTAGAGATTCTAATGTCAAGAATGAACCTCTGATTAAACTGCATATAAAAAAAAAATCTTTTGAATGTAAAAAATAATGAAAGTGAACAAATTCTGATAAGTAAGTTACATGGAAATGCTTATACCTATTTTGTATGAAGGATTAATGTGACTTCTAGACAGAAAACGTTTTTCTTGAGCTGTTAATGATCTGCCATTTTATTCCCTAAATTAGTTCTCATAGGTCAAAATGTGATCAATTATCCAGTAATTTGGATTCCTTAATTGGCTTGGGGGTGCTTGAAAAGTAAAGCTGATTTCCTTTCTCCCTTCCCGCTTCTTCCCCTTCCTCCTCTTCCCCTTTCTCTATTTTATGGTCTGACAAAAAAGAAGTTAAGGATTAGTAGAATGATAAAAAATATATATAGGAATTGTTTTGGATTTTTTTTTTTCTCTCCAGAAGACTTTGAGAATTCAAGGATACTAAAGTGCACCATCTTTCCTAAGTTACTTTCTGGGGAAAAAAAGAATACTCTGAAATAATCTTTGCTTTTCTTAGGACTGTGAAACAAAAGAGTAATGTGAAAATAAGAAGGGGACTAGGAAGTTATTTTAATTTACACTGTGATCTAGTGTAATGGCTGTAAATGATTTCCATTGACTCAAATATTGAACAAGCCAGAACAGTGTATGACCTGCCATTAAAGGGATTTATCACATATCATGGAAAAAGAGTAGCAGCCCTTTGGAGTACCACATGAGAGCCTGTTTGGAATTTGTAAATGTTTTAACACTTGAAAATATGGTAGTGTAATTGTATTACTAACGGACACAGCTATGTTATTGTTAAAATGTAGAACTATAAAACTGCATAGCTGTGAGATTTCAGATATAAAGCTCTGAAATGCACAATGGGTCTTACAGAAGACATTATTTATTGGAAGCCCTCAGGTGGCCAAACAGAAGTGAAACACCTAATAATTATCCTGATAATTTCCCTTTCCATCCAGTTCCCAAGAAATTTCTCGATTTACACGAAGACAAACTTTTTCACTTTGAAAGTAACTCCTTCTCCAAGTCTTCTGCATGTGCTGTAGCATAACTTCTCAGTATTAAGGCAAGCACTTGCAGCATTTAGGATTGAGTTGAAAGTGTTCAGGAAGGATAAAAGCTTAGTGAACTGATTCAGGAAACATCATATTTATCTGAGCCAATTTTTGTAGCTTGACGTTTTATGATTTACTTCTAAGCTGCTAAAAGAGCTTAAGAAACCTTTTCCTTCTGGTTTCGTCTCCTTCTACCCTCCCACCCCCATATGTGCTGCTTAATCCTGCCTGGAAATTGTACAATTAATATTGAAGCAAACTTTGTGGATATTGACTATGCCAAACCTAAAGATATATGAGATTAGAAATGGTTATGTACTTTGCAGAACTGTCTGATACATGATAACATTAGCACAGCAACCCAGAGGATTGAAAGATACTGCATAGTTTTCGACAAAATAGAGCTGATAATGTGCAGTAGTGTTGAAGGATGTGTGTTGAGGATTTCTTATATTTTATCAAGCTATTTATGCACCAAAAAATAAACTTTCAATCTGTTTGCCATGCAGAGTCACTTGGTATTGACATTAAAGGCATTTCAGTCATACAGGAGCTTGAATTGTTGCTGAATCCCTTACAAAATGTTTTGCCTCAAAGCTTTAGAGTGTAACAAAATTAAGCAGCAAATAAACGACCAGTAAATAAGCCAGAAAATGAGCAGTTCACAATTTATGTATTTTGTATCTGGAAACCTTGATCAAGAGGATGTGCTTAGTAACAGCAGAAAATCAAGTGGTAACAGGGCTGCAGACAGCTGCAGTCTAGTTCTAGTTCTTGAACCAATTTATTGAATCACTCGTCAAACCAACTTTTAGATATAAATATTAAAATGACTTTTTTGGACACTTGTGGGCATGTTCATGAATGCTGAGTCTTCTAGAACATTGGTTAAAAAAATTAAAAAAATGATTAATGAAATCACTGTTAACATTTTGGAACAGGATGGGTTAGGAATGCAGTAAGTAAGTGTAAAAAAAAAACCAACTGTTTTCTCAAAATGTATAACATTATCATTGAAATGTGCAAAGTTTTACAGTTTTAATTTTAATTGAGAGGAAGATGATTAAAGGTCAGCTGATGTCAACTGGCTTGCAGTTATCATCTTTGCAATTAAAACTGCTACAGCAACTTGATGTTGTCTAAAACACTTGCCTGTTAATTGTAGTTTTTGTATATTTCCCTGAATTGTCAATTGACTAAAATATCAATAAATCTAGCATCTGTCATATCTCAAGAACTAAGAGGCATTTTTGATAGCATTTAGGATTATCAGTTGTGTTCACCATGTGTTTGATATACCTATTGAGAGGTGTTGAGAGGGGCCATTTGTGACTTTATTTTATTTTATTTTATTTTATTTTATTTTATTTTATTTTATTTTATTTTATTTTATTTTATTTTTATTTTTATTTTTTATTATTTTTTATTTTATTTTACAGTTTTATTTGCCTCCTTCTCTAATGCTGTGACTCTGCATCCAGGTCAGATGCAGAAGGAGACTTTCCTGTCTTGGTCTCCAGCTCTAGCTCTTTGGACCAGCCCTGGTTAAGGCTGCCCGGTCTCACTCTGCTCCTTGGGACTGTCTGAATTTCAGTCCCAGGTTGACAGAGGTGCTGGTAGGAGGCTGCAGAAGCGCTTACAAAGGTGCATAGGGCTGCAATGTGATCTGACACCTTTTGTCCCAGCAATTAAGTAACTCGGGTTGCTAATTTTAGAAGGAGAAGCAGGCTGGTTGGGCCCATGAATAGTGAATGAAACCTTGATATTCCTTTGGGTGGAAAGAGCGTTGAGCCAGTGTTTAAACTCATGAAAAAAAAAAAAAAAGGTAAAAAAAAAAGAAACCTCAAACAGAAAAAGATCTCTAGAATGCTTTTCCTGACAAGGAGGTTTTGGTTTTCGGTCCTGTTTTGAAAAGGCGCCTTATGAAACGCGGCCTCCATTCGGGACGTGAGAACAGAAGTGCCCGAGTGCAGCCGGGCCGTGCAGAGCCGCAGAGCTCCCCTGTGCCAGCGAGGCCTCGGGGCGCCGCTCGGACCTGGCTCTCCTCTCTAACGCAGCGGGGAAGGCAGGAGGATGCTGAGGGTGCAGAGGAGACGCCGTGCGTGTCCATAGGCCCTTCGCTCTGGACTGTGGGACAGGCCCAGGGCTGGATGCTTGAGTCCCGATTCTCAAGCACCTTTGCCCAAAGCCAACAGACCTGCCCAGCTCTCTAGCTGTGGTCGTCGTCGTGTCACCCTCCCTGCTCTGCCATTAGGAGTCCACATGAGTAGAGGAGCTTTCCTGGGGGCAGATGGACAACAGCGACCAGCCACGTCCACTGCAGACCAAGGCCAAGGAGACACACGTTCCTGTTGGCCATGGCAAGAGCCTCCCCTCCTTGTTCAGGGGCATTTAGTGCTTGCGTTTTGCCCTCTGCCTTCCCGCAGCGCGGGGCTGCCTGGGCTCTTGCACTCCTCCAGAGGGATTCGGCTAATGGGATCTGACCTGATGGCTTTTCATGTTTTAAGTAAATTAAACACAGCTGCTAGGAAAATACAGTAACCTTAACAGCACCATGGCTCCGTTGTCTGCATTGTAATTACAGCGGCAACTGCCTGGAAGTTCTACTTTCTGGTTTATTTTTAAATAACTTCTGAGCTGCCCTTTGATCAACTGCTTCATCCCCGAGTCCTTCCTCCCTTCTGTTTTTTTAACCCTTGCACCTCAGGCTCCTTCCTGAAGCAGCCAGCAGCTTGATGAGGCACAAATGCAAGGGCCCGTTGCAAACATGACATAGAGCAGGTTTCCGTAGCTCCTCCCTAAATGTATACAGCAATTTTGGGCTGAAGGCAAATCGGTTGGGTAGAGTCTTAAGCTGGAACGGAGGAGGGTGCTTAAGCAGTGTCTTAAGGCTGCCAGGGAGGTGCCTCCCAAAATGCGCAGCTTCTTCCATTGCTGCAGCCAAAATCCTCTGTCCCCTTTCAGAGACGGGCTTGGTGTCAGTGACAGCACTTGCATCAGAAGCAAAAGGAGCTGGGTTTGTGTAGGGAGTCGAACAAGAAACGTGGTGAATTTTCCCTCGTCGACCACCTGAGCAGCACCCATGTCTGCAAGAAGAAACGATGGAGTCTCGTGGAGCTCACAGAGCTCCTCCACCATTCCCGTTTGCCAGCCCATTTTCCAAAGCCATGTTCTTCATGTTCCCGCCGCCGTGGCTGCAGTTGGCACGGGCGGATCTGGGCTCTAATGGCCTGGCCTGCTCGCCCGCCTGCTGCCGGCTGCCCGTCGCCGCAGAGCCACGCAGGGCCTGCGCCCTCGAGCCCAGAGAAGCGCGGTCGGGGCTGTAAAGTTTACGAGATTCTGTGTTTTATTGTAAATTTTAAATTGACTTTGCAATCAGAGTACATTAGAGTTTTTAAGGGAAAGTCAGTGTGATGTGTTGCAGAGCACAAGGTGGTAATTTCCCCTGTTATATTGATGCTATCAACAGTAAAGAATGAAACAGCTGCTGCATAGAGGATTGTTTTCTGAATGCATTCAATATATATAATTTATAGACTATTATTTATTACGTGGGGTTTTCCCTCCTTCAGCTTCTCCTGGTGGCTTTCCCTTGCCCTCCATTACTGTAACAAAGCAATGAGATCTTATCTAGCACTTTTCTTCAGTGGATTCAAAGCACTTTCCAAAAGCAGTTGAGATCATTATTTCCATTTTTACACAGGGAGGGGAAAATTGCGGGCTCGAAATGGGAAAGGATGTGAGCCCAGAGACGCATCCGGGACACTCCTACTGCTCGGGATCTCTTGGATTCCCTCTCCTCTCCCTGGGCTGGGAGAGCTTGACCGGTGCTGCCCTGTGGTTGCTGTGGGTCCTGCTCCCACCCACCCGCTCCGAGTCCACAAACCAAGCTTGAAGGTCAGCCCAGAGACAGAGGAGAGAATCAAGGAAATGGAAAATGGGCCGAGTCCCCTGGAAAGAGCCCGAGGTCCCCAAGGCAGGAGGGGAACTCTGAAATGCACCCTGCTCCCCAGAGCCGAGCTTATTAGGTAAAGCTGCGTTGCAGGAAAGTCATTCCACAATGCTGGCCTTCCAGGTGATGTCAAGGAGATGAGGAAATTGATTGCAACAGTCCTGCGTGGTTTAAAGTAATATCTGATGGAGATTTAATGTAATACAACCTTTAGTGGCCTCTGCTTTCCAGATTAACAGAGGGCCTTTGCAAACAGCTCTTTGGAAACAACGTGTAAGTTTATTTAAAAAATAGACAGCAAATTCCATTTGGTGATTGATTCATGACATAGGTTTGGGTATTGATTGTTCTTTATTTGTCAGATTTCTTCTTAATGTGCTATCCAAGAGGCAGACAACACTGCAACCATCCTGCGAGGGTTTATGTGCCAGGGCTCTTCCACTCCACTATATCATAGCACAGTCTTGAGAATGCAAAGCTGAAGGGCATTCGCTTTTAATACAAATTAATTTAATTTTGGAGCTATAGAAACTCAGACAAGGAGCCCAAGATGGGCTGCAGTAGAGGATTAAGGTGCTGTGAATTAGAAGCCTCATCTGCTGTTCTAGTCAGCGGAGTTGGATCAGGTCTAGAGGGGCCTTACCCCTGAAGCAGATAGTGACATTTGGGGACCTGCGTGGCTCTGCCGTGCCCCGGGCTGCGCTGATTGCTTAGCCAGCAGCTGGCAGCTCGTTATCCGGCTCGGGATGTGAGTGTCTCGCTTCCCTGAGGCTCCTGCTCGGGCTCCAGCCGTCACTCAAGCGGGCTGCAGGTCCCGCTTCGGAGCTGGCAGTCCCGTGAGGGGGCCGTGGTCGCCCGGGGCTCTAACGTGGCCACGGGGAGGTAGGTTCAGGCAGCTGCGCCCGGCGCTTCCACACAGGCACCTGGAGCTTGGTGCTGGGAGCTGGGTGCTCCAAGGGGAGCAATGGGAGCGGGTTCTCGGACTGTCTCCCTCGCGGGGTGAAGCCGCAGCCGAGCAGACCCACGGGTGAGCTGATGTGGCATCTTAGCGATGCCTCCAAGGAGGGTAATTAGAAACCTGAGGTCATATCCAGGAGGGCGTGTTGGTCTCATCTAGAAACCAGCCCAAGAGGCTAAAAGGGACCTTGTGGCTGAGGGCAAAGCCACATGCAAGCCTGCTTGCTCTGCAGCTTTTCACCCCGTGTGTGTTTTGGGAATGCAAGAAGGAGGCCACGATGCACCATCCTATTTGGAAACTGCTCCCAAGACAGAGGACGTGTCCTGAGCGTGCCTGTTCTCAGGCTGTTCTTGGGACACCTCTCCGTGGCAGTCAGTTAACTGTCTGCCCCAGTGATTCCCATATGTAGCCTCATCCCACAGGGATTCTCCTGAGCCTCAGATGGCCGTTTCGGGAGTCACGCAGCTGTGTCCCCGAGTTCCCTTGGCCACGGTTAGGAGCCACCACGCAGGGCTCGGTCCCTTGAGGGAAGAGCCAACGTCCGCAAGCAGAAGGTAGAGCTGAAGCCCGAGGGGAGGCCGGATCCTGCCCCGATGCCAGTTGTGCGCTGACCTTGGAGGCGCCCGGCCTCGCTGTGCAGCTCAGGGTGCTGCAGGTGTTTGCCGCTTCCCAGGAATTTTACCCAAACCCGTGACAGCCGTGCTCACCTCCCGGCCCGGTGACAGTGGCCTGCGCTCAGCTCCTCGGCCCCTCGCTCATCACCCTTGGCTCCCGAGCAGCAAACGAGCCATTAGTCCTTGGCAGCAGCGCTTGCTCATCAGCTAATGATCTGAACCGGGGACGGGGCTGGCGGAGGAGGTCAGGCTTAAGAGCAGCAGGTCAGAGCAGCTGGATGAAGGCGCATGGGCTCATTAGCCGCAGCCAAGCCCTGTTCCAGGGCCCGTGACAGCCCCAGCAGCCGGGCAGCCCGCGCTGCCCTCCTCACCGGGCTCTCCTGCAAGGCAATACGTGCTATAAAAGCCACCTGTACTCCTTGCCGTGCCGACTGCCTGAATGTCCTTGTGTTGATGGTCGGAGCTGCAGGAGAAGGAAAAACACCATCTCAACAATTACTGCTGGTGGTTTTTAATCCGCTCCTTGAGCACTGTGATTAGCTTAGCAGTTTAATGAAACAGTGGTGGGGGCAAGGGCCCCTTGGTTGCTGTGTTCTAGCACAGTAATCCAGGTGTAAATCTGACATGAAAAATGGTATTTGCACCTTCCTATGAGGGTAGATCTCAAAAGGTTGACCCAAGATTGAGGTGGATATAGCCCGAGCCTAAAAGGAAGGAGAGGGAGGGAGAGGGTCCCCAGTTCCTTGCCCGCGTCACACAAGTGCTAGCCAGGGATTCATGCTTATGGAGCCTTTCCCAGGAAAACCATGCCAAGGACTGCCTGGAAAAGGAGATGAGGAACCGCTCGGGTGATTGAGTCAGTCACAAAGTGCTTGGAGACCCTGGGAAGAGGAGGCTGCATCTCCAGCTGACCCGTGATAACACGTGTCTCCTAGCATTTGTTTCAGTCTCCTCATGTAAAATTTACCAAATGGGAAAAAACTGCATTTGCTCTGCCCGTGTCAAACACAGCACATTCGGCAGCTGCACACAATAAATGACTGTTTTCTCTCACGGAGTGGCTCCCAGTTGACTGCGGTCCATGAAGTCTTGGCAGAGAAATCCCTTTTCTTTTCATGGGTTTTATTAATTGTTAGGAACTCGTTGACCCCAGCAGAAATTCAGGTTCAAAACCAGGTTTAAGAGCAGGTGTGAGCAAAAAACAGTGGCAGGCGTGAGCTGGTGGTGCCAGTTTGGGGACAATGTCCATAGTAGTGAGCTCCTCGCTGCTTTTGTGTGCAGATAGCACTTGTCCATCTGACTGCTGAATTATAGAAGCAATTTCCCGTAATGTCCTTGTTTACCATGTGTGCCTGGCTGCTCCCAGGACAGCAGAAGCCAGTCCACATGTGCAGCTGCCCCACCAGTTCTCTCATGCCCTATCCAGGAGATTTAGGGTTGCTCACAGGCGGTTGCACCTAAGGGGGTTCTTGGCTGGGGAGTGTAACTGCTGTTGGCTCCAATCTCACCCCCCAGCATGATGATTAAATGGAGTCAGGACCCCAAACCAGTCACTGCTCTGCTCATCCTTCATCTGCTGTCCGGTGTCCACTCACTTCCAAGCCAGATACTGTCCTCATTGTCTGTCATGAACCACCCCTTGGCCTTGGACATCAACATACTTCAATCTACTAGATGTTGAATATAGTCATATTCACTTCGCTTCTTTCTTTTTAACTTTTCCAAACAAGGACCTCAGTTAAGAGGGATGGGGCCCTTGTATTGTCAGGGTTTGGAGTGGTGCCTCTCACACACCTTGCACATCTGGGCCTGGTGCCTACAGGACATGGCCTTGTTGCCAACACTGCTGCAGATCTGAGCTGTCCGTTTTTGAAGGCACAGAAACTTGATAATCCCACAGGGCCAACGCTGTCCCCTTTAGCTGATGGGGTGGTGGGATGGGTGAGCCTGACGGTGCTGCCTGGAGAGGATCTGTTTCTGGATGGTTCATCTCCCAGCTGCTGTAGGACAGGACGTGTTACAGCTGAGAGGTGGGTTGGGCTGGCACCTCTGCATCCATGATGCCACATTGCTGAGGGATTTCCTGGGATAGGCCTGGTGGTTTAGGTGTGGGACATAGAGGAGCCTGGAGTCACCTGAACTGCCTGTGGAAACCTTATGTGAAATGGGCTGGAGCCCGTCAGAGTAGGGATGTGACGCTGAGGTGAAGAGCAGGAGAGTTTTGGAATCTGGCTTTGGTTCAGGACTAACTCATGAACCGTGTGGTTAGAGCTCTCTGGTCCCAGTGACAGGGTGGGTGCCCAGGCACAGTTTGAGGGAGGGCCTGTGCACCAGCCACAGTGGTCTTAGTGGAAGAGCAAGCACAGGGCTACTGTGGTGGCTTCTCATGGGACAACTAGCACAGAAGGCCTCTCCAGAGCTGGCGTTCGAAGCCAATGAAGAAGCTTCGTGCTGGACCTCATGAAACTTTTTCTCTCTGTTGTTTCTCAGGAAATGGTCCAAGGCGCCAAACGAGAATCACTTGCGATTTGAAAGGACGACAAGGGTGACGGTGAGTGTGCGCTCCCGCCTGCGGAGCTCGGCCTTCGTGGGGACAGCTGGCTGCCCTCGGGAAGCAGGACGCGTGCTGAGGAGAGAGATGGTGCCTTTCCCATGTCTTGGGGCCTGATCTTCAGGGGCTGGGGACTTCTGCAGGAGCAGATCTGGGATCTGCCTGCAGTGCGGGATCTGGGCAGCTTGCAGTGCTGCTCGGATTTAACAAAAATATAAACTCCTCTTCTGTTATAAACGAGAGAACTGCTAATTACTCATTTTGTAAACCTGTGGAGGATAGAAATCTGTGAGTCCTTTATGCTGTAGGCCTGGAAAGGGATATTTCGGCAGCAGATATTTTAGCAGCTGCACGGGAGTGTGATGAGCAACAATATTTGTTAATGCTTTGAGTGCCTTTGGCTTTTGTTGTGCTTGGCCCCGGTGCAGACCCAGTCACGGGGTGTGAGCTGGGTGACATTTCAAGGTCCTCTCCAGGCCTGTTTTCTGCAGCTGTCACACAGGAGGCTGTGGCTTGGGTGTCTGCCTGGTGGTCTTGAATAGGAAGGGAGCCTCATTTTGTATCTGGCGAGCTGGTTCAGACACGCCGGAGCCGCATCCGGAGCCGGTTGTGCTCCGCGGCGGGATCCAGCTGTCCAGGTGGGAGGCTTTGGGCACCACCACCTCGCTCACACAGGTCGCATCCTTAGCGAGTTGAGTACCTGCAGTTCCCCTCGTGGAGGGGCTTCTCGTGCCTTCCACACGGGCAGATGTTGCAGGTGCCGAGGGGCACCTGAGCCCTGCGTTATTGCTGAGGTGGCAGGGTGCCCTGGGCCCTGTGCCTGGGCAGCGTGGCCATCGTGGGGACACGTGCATGGCGGGACTCGGGTGCTGCGTGGAGCATAGGCGTGAGCTTGCAGGAGCAGTCACAGAGTCACAGGCAGGGCCGAGCTGCAAGAAGGACTCTTTTTCAGGCTTTCAGCAATATAAATGACTGACTGAGATGCAGAGGTGCATTATCGTGAGCAGAGGCAATTTTATCTCCTGTTACGTCTGGTCTGGTTTAGACATCAAATCTGGGCTGAAGTAGGAGCTCAATTCTCTCCTCTGGGTGTGCGGGAAGCGCAGAGGACCCCGGGCTTCGGCTTCCCGGCTGCACCCGGGAGAGGACGGGGTCCCATCGTGGCGCAGGCGCGTGGGGCGGGCGGCTGCGTCCCCAGGGCGCCGTGGGGAGAATCCCGGCGCTCCCGCGAGCAGAGCGGCCTGCGGCTCGATGCGACACGGGCCGCTCGCTGCAGCGCCCGCTGTGACCAGGGGCTAGGGCAGAGCCCGGGCCCCGCCGCGGCGCCCGGCCCTCCCGCTGCCCGCGCACGAGCAGGAGCCCGTGAGCAGCGCTGCTGCCCCCAAACCAGGGCTCCCTGGCACGTCCCGTCTCATCCCTGGCACCTCGGCCCCTCCACACCGCCCAAGACACTCGCCAGCATCTCAGGGGATGGGGGACCAGCAACAACATGAGGCTCTGCCACAGAATTATGAGGGTTTTTATATTGCTGGCACGGCGGGGTGACTTTCCTCATTTACATCAGCTGTTTTTTTCTCTTTTGCTGAAAGAAGCAGAGCTCTTAAAATCCTGAAGTGATTCAGCTTGCTAAACATCCGTTTGCACTGCACTTAGCATTAAATAATTGGCTCCTCAGCATATTTGACTTGGATGATATCTGATAATTCTGCGAACTATCCACCAGGCTCTATTATCATCTCTGCACTCCTGCTCGGGCTTCCTCGTTGTTGACTTTGCCTGGGGTTTACAAATAGATTTTGTTTCTCCTGCAATCTTGTTCTCTTTTCTTTCTCTCTCTCAAAGGAGCAGTTTCGCTCGCCTTGAATATCTGCACAAATTGTGAGCTGGCTGCGACAGCATCTTTCTGCTGACTAGTGTGTGATCGCTCCCATCCCTGTCCTGGATCTGCTTCTGCCACAACCCCCACGAGAAGCAAAAACCCTAATTTGCCAGAAAGGAATAGAAACATTATCTCAATTGGAATAATTCCCTTTCCCAACGTACAAACTGATAAACCACCAAATTGTTGGAGTTTCCTTATCAGCTCATAGAATTTGTAGGACACAAAATAATGACCTGTCAACTTGCCTCGAGCAGGCCGGCTCGGTAGCACGGCACCAGTCACACGCAGGACAAAACCTCGGGCTATCTTGATTGTGTTTTAATAAGGATACTTAAGGTGGCTTCTGAAAAGCCTCCTAACCAGATGGATAATGTGCAAGCTGAGACTCATAACCCCTTGTTATTTTTGGTACCTCTAGGCTATGGTGTGTGCAGTCGAGGCTGAACCTGTGTGCAGTTGGAAGCAGCTCTGTGTCTCACAGGTTGAGGAGCTGCAGAGTCATCACCTGGATAGACTTTTTGTGGGATTTTTGGTTGTTTTTCCCCATTTGCTGCAGGTGCTCAGGTATGGCCAACCTCAAGTGTAACCCTATAAAGATTTTGAGGCAAGAGTTTTGAGGCTTGCCTTCTCTTTTAGAGGATACTGGTTTGGGAAGAGTCTTGTGCTCGCTATCAGCCATGCTGAGGTCCCAGCACTGTACTGGTGATGAGCAGAGGGTGTGAGATGCTCCTGCAAGGGGCAGGTGGGACAGGAGACCATGTGAGACCAAAGGGGGCTCATGCAAGACCAGCTTCTGCCCTGTTGTGCAGACAGAGAGATGGTCTTGTTGAGGTCACGTCGTGGTGGGGACTGTTACCACGAATCTCATCTTTGTTCTAGACTGAATGGATGAGATTACAGGTGGGGATTATGAGGGATACATGGTGAGGGGAATCATAAAGAAGGACCTGCCTCTGTTGTGAGCATCTTCCTCAATCTTCTCCTGAATCCCTCTTCCCTGGATCCTCTTTGAGACATCTTTTGCTTCTGGCACATAAGACATGCAAGGCAAATTCAAGCATCCAAGAACACACAAGATCTGAATCCCATTTAGAAGCCCTTCAGGCCTTGCATTGTTTTCCTGTGTTTCAAGACTGCTCTTTAAACAGATCTCCTAGTTCTAATGGGGCAAGTTTATTTTTACATTGATAGAAGCAGGTTAATATTAGAAAGCATCAACCTGGTACTTGTGTAGAAACATGGCAGCACAATCATATAAAACGGGTGGAAAAGCTATTTAATTTTGTACTGGAAGGTATTTGCTCTTGTGTGGATGAGTTTCTCTTAGCATCCACTTGCACTTTATTGAGAGAGGTAAGGTAAGCTCTAAACTAGTAAATTCCTAGTGTAAACAGAGAAAAGAGAAATACTATAGAACATGAAATATTGCTTTGAGCTCGCGCATGGGGAAAACTGGTGCAGAGAGGAGTGGAGGGGCTCACCCAGGGCCACGGGCGGCAGCAGAGGCAGGACCCTGCTCGTCTGAGCCACGCACAGTGTCGTGGCCACCAGAAGCTTTCCTTGGGCGTCCTGCGACACACAACGCCCATGCAGCCGTAAAATAATAATAAAAAAGGCTGATTTCTGCTCTCATGGGAGCACCTTGCCCGTTTTGCAGATCCATCTAATGGCATTCCTGGTCATACGCGCAAAATTCCTCTTAAAAAGCAAATGGCTCTGGCTTCGTCCGGCTCTCGCCTTCTGTTGTTACCTCTGGCCAGCTCGCCCGGGTGAGATGGGAAGGGGAGCAGGGTCGTTTCCCTCTGCTGAATCGGTCTGTGGAGCTAATTCCTGCAGCTTGCAGTGGCGAGCCAGACCCCGGGTAATATTTGCCTGAAAAGAGCCGTAAGTATTTAAGCTGTATTGCTGCGAACGGCTGTTTTATCCTGTGCATCTGAGATTTCGGCCCATCAGACATGAAGCGGGTCAGGACTCTTATGCCATTGTGTGCATTATAGCGAGCAGAACAGAATATGCTTGATAAAAGAGAGGACTTAAAAGAAAGGCTTCTTTCGGGCTGCAACTTTCAAGTAGCACAATGCATCAAAGACCCCTCGCCCCGACTTTGAAAGGGGCGAAAGGCATTACCTAATATTTGGAGGAAATGAATAATAAAGCATCCCAAGTGCCTGGAAACTAATTTAGGAGTGCACATAGCACTGTATTGCCGCGGCTGGATTCGCTCCCCAGAAGAGTGGCTGACAAAAGATGAAAAATAAAAAAAGCAAGCATTCGGAGACCAACTTTTCTGCCTTGAAGTGCCCCCTTTTTGTCATGTTTCCTGGTAAGAGTTACTTATGAAAAGATGAAATGCAGAGCGTGCTGCAAACACCAGGCCTCAAGTGGAGCTCGGGAGCCCTCGCGGGTTCCCCCCGCTCCCCTCCCGCCGCAGCCTCTGTTCTGCAGTGCTGGAAGCGGCGCCGGCGACGATGCTCCAGGAGAGGCTGCTCGCGGGATGCTCAGGTGTGTGTCGGATCTGGGGATTCGGTGGCATCTCGGCAACGGGAGAAATAAAACCCCGCGTGGCCCTGCCTTTATTCCCGCAGAATCACCATTGTTTGCTGCAGACAGAGCCCTGGCCACGCGGTCAGTGACCTGCGACTCTTTGCAGCGGTTCCGTCACCAGCGTCGCTGCTGGTGCTGGAGATGCTGTTTGGAGCCTGGAACTCATCCCTCTGGTTGTTGGAGAGAGGGTCGCACGCTGAAATGCAGGGGTTGCTCCTGCAGCGTCTCCATGAGCAGGGAGGCTGCAGGGAGCCTCGAGGCTGCAGAGGGGACAGGCCCAAATTTCATTGCGCCTCAAGGCACTTAAAGCCTGGTCTGAATCGAGTGCTGGGAAGTCCTTCCTGTGGAGGCCAATGGGACTGGCCTGGGGAGTGCAGGCTGGGAGGTCTCCGGGACCTCGGCAGAGATCCTGCAGGAAATGCAGAGCTTTTGCTCAGCAACACAACCTGCTCCTGAGCTTTTCCCTGAAGAGTCAGATCTTCTGAAGTGCTGAATTTCTGCAAATCCCCTGAAGCGATGGGAGATGAGGGCAGCCAGGTTCCCCCCCTGCAGGCTGGCCTGTCCCCTAGGGTGTTTGGTCCAGTGGCTGGGCGGTGACAGGGATTTGGGTCACCCCTTTGGGGAATCGATTGTGAAGGAGCCAAGGAGAGAGAAGCTGAGACACCAGCCAGGGCCAGAGGGGTGATGATTTCACCATCAGCCAAACAGGCCCCAGCAAACTCTGATGGCCAGAGCTGGTTGCAGGACAAGGAGGAGGTTGCAGGAGAGCCCTGCTACCTGCACAGGAGCCAAACTGCACTCATCTGATCCATCTTTGGCACCGCTCAGTGATGCCCATCAGAAACAAGGACAATTTCCTGTGGAAAAGGGACTTGGCAGGTTCAGGCCCTGCCTTAACGACCCTGCAGCATTCAGTGGCTCTTTAGCCTCCCGCTTGGGTTTTATGTCCCATATTACTTCTCTTTCTTTTAATTTTTATTGCTTCGCTTTCATTTTTGGCGCAGCGCTGGAAGCACCTTGGTGGGCAGGGGCAGCTCTGGTCGCTTTGCGGCTTGACCTACAAGGGAGGAGAGCAGCCGGCCACGGGCTCTCCAGCCCGTCCAGCCGCCTCTTTCCCGGACCTGGGCACAGACCCAGACTCCAGCAGCAGCAGCAGAGCTTCCTGCCTGCTTTCAGCCTGCATGGCCGAGAACGAAGACGTGACACAACCGCCGCGCCGCAGCTTCTTGCTGGTGACAAGGGCTGCTTGCCCGGTGACCTGTGGCGCTGCCGAGCCGAGGGGCCGGCGCCGCGTCCCTCGCGGGCAGGCCGGCAGCGCGGCTGTCACAGGCGGGCGCCTCGCCTGCCACTGAGAGATATCCTCCCCGAAGGGCCCAGGGGAGCTCCGCGCTGCTTCAGAAGGTTCCCAGGGACTGTCAGCTCCTGTTTGGGGCTGCCGCTGCCAAGGGAGGTCCTGCCAAGAAGGTCACGGGCTGAAGCAGGAGAAAATTTGAAGCAATTGCGGTTTGAAATGAGCTGTGTCAACCCCGTTAGAGTTTAGTTCTAGCAAAAGCCATTTTAATTGGGATTTGGGTGAGTAAAGCAGTAGGCG
Organism: Rhynchotus rufescens; assembly: GCA_032273925.1. NCBI lineage: Eukaryota > Metazoa > Chordata > Aves > Tinamiformes > Tinamidae > Rhynchotus > Rhynchotus rufescens. The sequence continues at coordinate 42,149 of JAVCKT010006385.1, read as the reverse complement.
CCAGGTCCCACCTGTGATGCATGAGGTTACAGGTCTAGGTACTGCAGTGGCTTGTCTTGAGCATGGAAGGGGGATGCAAAGAGCACCACAGCCTGTTCTTCCTGCAGTTTGCCTCAACAGGGTTGCAGATAAGTTTGATTAGTCCTTCAGTGACCTAGGAAATCACCCCACTGTGTCTGTCTGCCCAGCTTACTGGGATCCCACGGCCCAGCATCCCTGGGGCAGGATGTTGGGCGAGCCAGGGCACGTTGGGTTGTGTGACACAGGGGTTGGGTGTCCCTGCAGGTGGGGTGGTGGCAGGAGACCCCAGCCCTTGGTCAGCAGGGCAGCACTCGGGGTCATCTGCATCCAACAAGCATCTCATGGAGGTGCGAAAGAGCCCACGATGCTGGAGGACGCACCTGCATCCCGAGGAGCCACCTGCCACCCAAACCCAAGCCCTGTCTATCTCTATCTCACATGGTTTCCAGTCAGCACTTGGGGCGCACGGTGGCCTTCCCCATGCACATGGGTACTTCTGTCTCCAGATGAGAGGCTTGCTCAACAGACAGGAGATTTGCTCATGGAAGTGGCAAAGCCTCCCTTGACTCCCAGAGCGCAAAGTCAAGCTCGCAGTTCTTGTCTCCTACCAGTGTTTTAGTTAAACCCTAAGCAGCTCATCAGGAGTGTTGCTTCAGGTTTCTTCATTAAAATGTAACAAAATGAAAACTGGAGTAACCTCATATGAAAGGAAGAGTCTGGCAAAAAGAGAATGTTTCTAGAAGCAGGAAAAAAAAAGACAAAAAAAATCCAATTTATTCCTATATTTTGCAGCTCTGGTAAAGCAGAGGCAGTGCAACAGATTTTGTTTAGTCATTCACAGATGTTGTTATTCACACCTGAAATCTTCTACTGAAAAATTTGCATCGTTTCTTCCGCTTGGGTCAAGGCGTGCACCCCACTGACATTTCGGCTGGGTAGGGAGCCGCAGCCTTGCGGGTCGTGCAGGAGCTGCTGACCACACAGCGGGCAGACACAGCTGGCTCCGCACCAGAAATCGCTGTGGGCAGAACAATTCCCCTCCTGTTTATTTTATTTTGGCCTGCCGTTAAAGGTGTGTGCGCAGCAGGGTGGCAGGCGGGAGTGATCTGCGCTTTGTGCTTTTCCCAGCCCATTTTGTGTTTGTCGCGGTGGCAGAGGAGCCGTAAAGAGCTCGGCGCTGGCGCCTGTTATGAGAAGGGAATTTCGGGAGAGGTTTTCTGCCTGACAGTCCATCTCGAAGTGTGGGGAAATGCCATTCTGAAGGCTGTTAAAATACAATTGCGCACTGATTTACACAGTCAAGGAGTGCCTCTTTAGCAGGAGATGTATGCGGAATAAAAGCGGTTCAAGTGGTGCTTTTAATAAATAGATAATGGAATGGCATTTTATCTTCTGCTTTAATCTATTATGGCGGTGGAAGGGAGCATGTCTTTCTGAAGATAGATTTGAAGACAGCAGAAAATCAAACCTCTTTCTTTGTATTCCTCCAATGGGCTGACAAAAAGCACAAGGTTTGTGGTGTTCTTTTGCAGTCAAAAGCTGTGGTCATCAGGAAAGTTTTACAGAGAGGTTTGGAGAAGGAGAAGTGACGGGGTAGCTGGACAGGAGCAGAGGCAGATGAAGGTGGATGACCAGCAAGGACAACGTGAAGGGCTCCATGGGCTCTCTTAGCAAACGTGTCCCCAGCCAAGGTCCACGTGCCAACAGACAGGTTGTTGTAGGAGGCCCCAGCCTGGGCCTGGCCTGGCCCGCGTGGAGAAGCAGCATCTAATATATTTTAGCTGTCTCCTAATGTAGTTTCACAGCTGGGAATGAGGAGAGCTGGCACCACGTCAACAGCCGGCTCTCCAAGGACCATCTGTGAGCGAAGGGCAACGAGAACAATTACCAGCCAGAGGAGGAGAGTGCAGAGGAGGAGAGAGAGGGGCTGGAAAAAGCTGGGGGTGGCATGAAGCCAAGGAGAGGCAGAGAAAAGAGCACGATAACATCTCTAATCTAATTAGAGGCCAGAGAAGGAACCTCGAGTGCTTCTGACCAGGTCCTTCTAAGGAAAGAGCCAAGTTCATGGAGATGCTCTTCCACCCGGTTGGTCTGTGGAACTCCCTGGTGCGCAGTGCCCTCAAAGCGGGCAGCCTGGTAAGAGCCAAATAAGGCTCAAATGTTTTGCATCACTAGCAAAGAGAGCCAGAACTAAAAATTAGCAGAAAGACAGTGATTTGGAAGGGGGATTCAACCTCCTTCTTCAGGATTTAAAACACTATTGAGCTAGGCAAGATTGGGAAAGCATCTTTGTGGAGACACGGCTGGTTTTGTGCGGTGGCCTGGGATGTGGGGCTGCTTAAGGCAATTGGTGGGCCTGGGATCTGACCTTCAGCTGTAATGCCAGGTTCCTCATGCTCTTCACATTGCAGGTTCCTCGTGCTCTTCACATTGCTTCCCAAGGAGCTTGGCTCCAGGGAATCCTGCCAGCAGGGAGGGCAGCTTTGAAGTCCTTTCCAGGGTGGGGAAGAAACTAAGAAAAGCGAGCAGATATTTCCTGCAGCGTGAGAGTAATCTGGCCGGGCCATTTGGTACTCCCAAAAAGGCTGGAGAGATGGAGCAGCGCGGAGGAAGACTGTAAACGAGGGAAGTGCCGTCATCAAAGGAGAAGGTGATTAGAGCCCAAGTGAAGTAGCAGCAGGGACGGTCTCGAGGGAGGGAGAAAGTCTGGCAGAGCTCCATGGAGGAGGATAAGCAAAGGGAGGTTAGAGACTAAACCAGTGCAGTAGTGAAGGTCAGGCATAACTCCAAGGCTTGGGGAGCTGGGAGTAAATCTAACTGAGCCGAAGTGACTGCTACTCCAGGGAAGAGAGATGGGAGGGAAATGCTGCTTGGCTAAATGTGTGGAAATAAATTGGAGCGTAAACCTGTGATGTTCTGTCCCCTAGTCTGAAGGTGAGGTCTGCTTTTGAGCCTGTTTAGGTTGATGTTAACATAGTTGGTTGAGTTTTTGCATTTTTTTTTTTAAGCCTGAGGGTAGGATTCCCTTTGCATAACACTGCTTTTAAACTTTTTCTTTTCTTTTTTTTTTTTTTTAATGATGATGTCTCCCACGGAAGTGAAAGGTGGGCTTAAAATGGAGATACTGAAGTAGGTTCTGCTTTTGTGACTGCCCCATGGTGTCTTGGAGCCTCTTTTCTCCCTCCCCTGGTCCCAGAGCATTTGGGAGGCAGAGTGTGTCTGAAAGGATTCCGTGGTAGCGGAGGCAGCTGACGGGCTCATCCTCTCCCAGCCCTCTCCAGTTCATAAATGTCACCCTGTGCCTGGTGTGCATTAGGCTGCAAGTCCTCCCAGGAGCCCGTCCTCCTCCCTGGGCGCTCTGCAAGCTCTTCCTTTCCCGGCAGGGCTTGGGAATCCTCTCCCCCGCCTGCATCCCGCGTGCAGCTGCGGAGCATCCTCGGGGCTGGCAGGATGAGGCCGTTCCCATTAATGAGGCTCCTCGGGCTGCCGCGGGGGAGTGAACACGTGGGGAGTGAACACGCCGGCTTCAAACAACGGCATTTTGAGCAGCCCGTGTCATCGGGATCCAGGATGAGCGTGGTGACCTTGGGAAGCGTCGGGCTGCTTGTCACCGGGGCCCTGAATCCGTGGGGAGCGGGCAGATCCGTAAGGTTCCCCGGGGAGGAGCTGGCACCTCCTCGTGCTTTGGAAGCGGCTGCCACCCGCGCTTGGCACAAGAGTGACAGTGGTGGCACGTAGCGCGGCGCACGGAACCATCCGCCTCCGGGGCGGCCGTGGGCTTCGTGTGCCTTGCCAGGGCTTTGCGCCCTGAGGAATTGACTGAAGACATTGATGGCTCAAGCTCAAAGTAGAAGAGCATCAGCAATACCACCCAGTTGGCCTCAAAGCCTCAGCAGAGCCACCCTGCTGGCCACGGGGCCAATTTAGATGCCTTCCCTAAAGCTTTCTTGCAGGATTTGGGGGCTACCACTCACCTGTTTTCATTCCCTGTTCATCTTAACTACAAAGCCTCCCTGCATCTCCAAGAAGGTTTATGTGACTCTCGTGGGTCTCAACGCACGGAAGGACTAGTCCCCTGGAAAGCAGCGGGATTATCAGAGGACACCACTGCTAATGCAGCAGTTGCAAAGGCTGGGCTGTCCCGTGGCAAGCTAAGCATGAAATCATGGCCAAAGGTGGCCCTTATCAAGCCCAGGTGCTGAAAAGTCATTTCTAAATGTAAAATATATCTCTCATGATTACTCTCTCCAAAGCAGCTTCTTTTCATTTGCAGTAGCTTGACCCGAAGACCTGTCCCAGCAGGAGGAGATGGGATGGAAATCATGGTGCTCACCTGCTTCTGAAAAGCTCCCGATTGCCTTTTTGTTCCTTTGCTGACTTTCGTTCTTCCAATTATCTCATGATGGGGGAGGTTTCCAGTAAGTTGGTTTGGAACAACAAGGCCATGATGATAAGAACCATCACCTGTACACAGAGATTCATTACCTGCTCCATCTAAGCCAGGAGCGGAGATAGCTTTTTTTTTTTTTTTTCTTAAACAAAAATTCAACATTGGGAATTTTAAAAATCAAATTAAAGCGCAGAATCATGTGAGAAAGTGCTGGGGCTACGAACTAGTGCTGGAGTAAAACGGCCTCATTAAAATACAAATTATTTAAGAGAGCAAACGGCGGTGCCATTATGCAAAGTGTCACTGACTCATTTTCATTTCCCCGAGTCCAGGCTGCAGTTTGGCTGCACATGATAAATGAACTCTTTGTACATCCCCTTCTCCTTCTTTTTCTTTAAATGTGGAGGGAGAAATAGGCAATTACCGTGTTGGTGCTTTTCAACCTGTGGAGCCCCCGATGCTCCAGCGCCGGAGAGCCCTGTCTGGGTAAGGACTTGGGGACAAGCAGCTGCTGTGGTTATTTCTTTGCTCTCCAAAATGTTTCACCCTGGCCAGGCAGCCAAAACCTGGAGCTGGGGGCTGTTCCAGCCCTTCCCGTGTTAATGACAGAGAGTGCAGCCCGTGACCCAGCTGGGTGAGGAGGACGAGGGGGTCGCTGTGTGAGAATGTGTAGGAGAGACCAAGAAAAACACGTCGGCCGAGCAGGGCACTCGTGCTGGGGCCGCACGGCGGGGAGCGAAGATGGGAGTTGAGGCAATATCTTTTTCGGAGAGTGTTTGTGGTTGCGTTGCATTCCTAATTCCGTCCTCTCCCGGCTCGGGCTCTGGGGGCTGCATCCCAAGCAAAGGTTGTTGTCGTGCTGCAGGCTGCGAATCACGAGGAGCGCTCAGTAAACTGAGTATTTAAATCCAAAATGTTTGCTGGCTTGGAGAACGAAGTGTGTCCTGGATCAGGGGGGTTGGCTCATGCCATAGAGGGTGAGCGGGACTCACCGGCCTTATTGACCCACAAGCTGGTGACCAGAGGCAATTCCTGCACTGGTGGCTAATGGGTGAGGTTGGGGGCTGCCCAGGGCCAGCAGCTGCAGAGCTGTCACCTTGGTTTAGAGGTGACACAAAGAGAACAGGGCACGGGAACAACATTTTCGAGAGATTTGGGTGCTGCTGGTTTTGGTACAACCCTTTCGATAGGAGGAATCCAGGGAAGGATCGGCAGAGGCAGCCGCCCATGGCAGCTCTTTCTGGAATCGTGGCCTCCTGAGAGCTGCTCACAGCCAAGGGCAGCAGCGGCGCGAGGAGGCTGATCCGGGTGATTTGTAGCCACGGTGTCTTCCCAGCAGTGCCAGCAGTTGAGACCTTGAATTGTCCTTTTTTACCACCAAATTTTTGCTTAGACTTGTATGAAAAAAGCTTCCACCATCAATATGAATTGACTGACCAAAATCGGGGGTGATGAGATTCAGTAATTTTAAACCAAACTGGCTTTTTCTGTCCAAATTGGAAACATTTTATAATGCCTAGCATTAGATAAGACTTTGATTTAATGCCTTATCTCTTGAATTCACCTTCATCAATAACAGTGTATTCTAATCCTCTGCTCAGGTGTTGATGGATGGGGCCTGTTTGGGTTAAACATCTGGGATTTGAATCATTGACCCCTTTTTTGTCCCTGAAGCAAGAACAGTCAGAGGAGCCCTTGAGAAACACCGTGAACAGAGGAGTTCTCTGCTGCTGTTTAGTGGCAAAGTCAAATGTAAATGTGAGGCCAGGGAGAGTGTTGCTATTAGCCAGAGTTCATCTCCAGAGCATTAGGAAGTTGCAGAAAGCCTGGACGAACTCGGAAGGTTTAGGTCACATGCAGCGGCCAAGAGTCCTCTGCAGATGCTGGCTGATGGAGAAATATGTGCAAGGCTGAATTCCTCCCTGAATCAGTTTCAGGGCAAAAAAAGACACAAGAGAAACTGAACGCTTGCTTTTCTCTAAGCCTTTGTCTCAGGGCCCATCTCTTACCTGGAGTGGGTTGGTGCAGCAGGAGCTGCGGAGCCCTGCAGGGTTTGGCTTGGGGCAGGCTCGTGGGACCAGCCTCCCGGGTCACTGCGCAGGGAGCAGAGCGGGATCCTCCCTGGGAGATGCCACAAAACCAGTCCTGCATGAGAGCCCAGCGGCCTCCCCCGCTTCCCTTGCTGCCCCCACCTCCCTGCGCTCCCCTCCTGCGAATACGGCAGTGGGAACGGCCCTCGGAGCCAGGCAGATCCTTCACATACACAGATGTCCCCCCTGAGCAAGCTGCTTGAGAGAACAGTTGGGAGGCATCTGCATTAGATCCCACAAGGTTCCCAAGGAAGCTTCTGGTGGCCCCTTGCTTTTGCATTGACATCAGGTTGTGGGTGGCTCCTAGGATAGAGATGTGTCCTTGGCTTTCGCCTAATTGGGCAGGTCTGGTTCATTCCAAGGCTACCATAGAAGAAGAACAAGGAAGAGGGACAGACACCAAACTGGGACACAAATGAAGGCCGGGCAGGAAGGACCCTGCTCCTATGACACAACTCGGTGCATCTGCATTGCAAAGGGGTGGCACCTTCCAAAACCAGAGACATGGCCCTTCGGCGTCCTCATGTGCACCTGATGGAGGCCTGGCACCCACTGCCTTCTCTGCCAAGAATCAAAGGTAGCTGGAGCTTTACTTGGCTTCTTCGAGAGCACAAGGGTCAGTGCCAGAATTAAGCCCCGCTAGGGGTGTAGGAATTGCTGGTAGATCACACACGTAGGCTCGTTTCCAGCCCAAGGCAGTGGGAAAAAAAAAAAGATTTGTGCAACAACTACAACTTTGTGCAACAAATGTATGGGATAATCCGTCATCTCGATGCCTCTCACCTGTCTCTGGCAGAGGATGATTTATCTCCTGACACGCAGGCCTAATATCCACCCAAAGGATTTTTCCGGTGATGAAAATCCAGGTGCTGGGGTGTGTGTCAGGTCAGTCCTTGGCTCTCCTGCAGGCCGAGGAGCCCGATGGTGGTGGTGGTGACGTGTCCCCTCCACGGCCCGCTGTGGGTGTCACCTCCTCTGCACTGTCCTGGCCATCCTCCTGCTGGCCCTCACTGTCCCTGCGCCCTGAGATGGAAAACAGACCCTTGCATTTACCTTCCTATACCCTGCGTTATTCATGTCCTTGCCTCATGGGCTCCTCTGATTTATCTCCTCTCCCAGGCCAACAGCTCCATTCTTCTTTCTCTTCCAGCATGTTTTGAAGCCTCTGCAATCAGGCCCTTGGCTTTTCTCTGATTAGGCGGGAGGGATCTGATCCGGCTGGATCACTGTCCGTGAGTGCCAGGAGGTGGGATTAGGTGGGCTGGTCATCTACTCCATTGCAATGGTCCTAGTAACGTGTCTGATCCCAAACTCATTTTCCAGGAAGGACTGATCTTTCCTTTGAAGACCCAAGCAGTTGGGTAATCATCCTCCTCTTTACGAATATCTTGAACTGAAATTTGGGCGCTGTATCACTCACCTGGAAGTTCCTGGCTTCGTCCTTTCATCACTCACAAAGGCCCATTGGTGCCTCCAAGGATGGCGAAGCCCAGGAGAGGTGGCTCCAGATGGGCACTCCTGCCTGGATTCAGATTGCCTTGGTCTCATCCTTATCCGCTTGGCCCTTGCTGTTTGTGCAGCACGTGGCTGGTTTGTTAGTGGTGATGTTCCATTTGAGATCAGAAACGGTGAATATCGGGGCTGGTGCTGCTCCTTGTGAAACCCCCTGGAAAGGACCTGATTTGGGTGCAGTGGCTGTTGGCTAAACCCCAGCAGTTCTGCGGGCCGGGCACCTGCCCCTTCCTGCAGTGCTCCCTGTTTCCTCAGCGTGCCACGCTGCAGTAAATCAAGTGCCTTACAAACCCCTATGTATATTATCCCTCAGCAATTATTAACCCAACTGGTCATGTCCCCAAAGAATAAAATCGGCTTTGTTTGACACGATGTATTTTCTGCAGAACACCTTTGACAAGCGTGAACCGTATTCCCAGCCCTTAATACCTCTTCTGATTGACTCTCTCCAGAGTGTTCCCATTACTTTAGTCCAGGATTGATGGCCCACAACCGGCCTCTTAGCCAGGCCACCCTGCCTGCCCGTTCTGGAGATCAGCGCAACATTTGCATTCTTCCAGCTGTCTGGATCTTCCCCAGTCTTCCAAGATTTATTAAAAATTAACATCAGCAGGCCAGAGAGCTTCTCAGCCAGCTGTTGGAGGGCTCTTGGGAGCAAGTTATCCCAGCCTGCTGATTTAGAATTGTTTATCGCTAGTAGATGCTGTTTAACAACCTCCTTGGTTACTAATGGACTGGAAAGTACTTCATCCTCCTCATGTGGTACAAGCATATCATCCTGCTCCTTTCACAGCGCAGAGCAGAAATATTGATTGAACACTTCTGCCTTTTCTGCATCATTACTCTTCTCCCCATCTGAGGCTGCGCTCCTGATTTATACAAAGGCACTATAGCATTTCCAGGATTATTCGCCATCCCTTTCCATATGTATCTGAATATCTTGTTAGCTTTGCGGCTGCACTGTGCCCAGAGCAGAGGTCTTCGCTGTGCTGTCTCCACCACTTTGAGGTCCCTTCCTTGCTTTGAAATAGTCCATTTAGAAGCCTGTAAGGTACCCGAGGAGCAGAGATTTCTATCTCTGTCTTGCATCGCTTTGCATTTATTAACAAGCTGTTTTCCTTTGCTGTGCTGTTGCTCACTCTTTCAGCTTGCTGAGCTGTTTGGAGCTCCAGGAGCTCCAAAGCCATCAGACCTCCTTCCCTCAGGCAAAGGATGAGATTTGCCCACACAGTTCTTTCTTAAGCCATTAAATTCTGTGTCTCAACATATCAACTAACTACCCTCTGCCCATGACAGCATGTTAATTTAAAAGGTGGGTGCCTGAGTTTTCTGCCTGTTTCCTCAGCCACCCTGCCCCAGGAGAGCAGGGAATACATTAAACACGATGCCGGCCGCCCACAAGGTGGGTCCCCACCACGATCTTTTACACTCAATCAATCCCACTAGGAACCCTCACAGATTTGGGGCAGTTCTTTGCCGCTCACCCGCTGCCTTCTTAATTTCTTACTCCTAAAGCAAGTGCTGGTAGGTGATTCTCCTGCATTTGCTCCTTTCCTCCGAGAGATTAGGATGACACACTTTTCCCGAGCACTGATTCTGCTGGCTGAGTCCTTGCTGACTGCAGTCATTGCAGTGTTTAATTATGGATTCAACCTGCCTGCCAGGCAGGGCTGCGAGGTTCCAGGTCTGTAATTCCCCGCATCACCGGAGGAATCTTGTTTTAAATATGGGTGCACAAACTCTGCTTTTCAGTCTCCCTGGCTGATTATAACTGGAGGTTACCCGTCCTTGTTAGCAGCTCGGCAGTCTCGGACTTGAACTCCAGGGGGACTTTTGCCCTTTTAAATATCAATTTGTTGGAGTGTCAGTTCTTCTGTCAGCTCGGGCTCTTATCACGGGTGCCGAGCAAGGATAACTCTAGCTTAAGACCTGCCTCACGTTCTCAGTGCTGGAGACTGAGGCGAAGAAATCACTGTTTTTTTCCCCCAGCGCTGTTCTTATCCCCTTAATTGCTGCTGACTCAGCAAGGTGGGAGGCAACCGGGGGTATAACCTGCAATTATTCTCATGCCAGACTGTGTACGTGCTCCAGGGGCAGAGCTGGAGAAGGCCGGTCTGATGGGACAGCCCCTCCATGGAGCAGCAGTGCTTGTCTTGGGTCTCTGCATGTTTTAGACTGGTAGGAATTTCCTCTTGCCCTGTTGGTGTTCGTGCCACTCCCCCAAATTCTAGCTTGACACATTTATGAAGACACATAATGAAGAAATTATCGTATAAATATCTTTTCTCCTGCCATCAGTCAAACTTGTCATGCTCTTGAAAGGGGGATCCGCTTACCCATCCCACATGTGAGTGTATGGATAGAGCAGCCTTATTCTGCTTGCTTTTTCTCCACATTTGGAGGATTGTGCTTTTTCCTTGGCTCAATATAGAAGGACCTGGCCTGGCAGAGCAGCAGCAGGTCCGTGTGGAGCGAGGCCAGGTTTTCTTCCTCCACGCCATCCTCCTGGTGGGCTTCAGCCCATCGCTGGCCGGGTGGGCATGGAGAGATGGGCTCCTTGCACAGCCCCTTGGGTTCCTGGTTGTCCTCTGGGCCGCAGGGATCCCTGCTCCCCTTCTGCTCCTCACCCCGCTCAGCAGCAAGGCCCGAGGGCAAGACGGGGCCGTGCCAGCTTCCTCCTTGGCACCGCTCACCTCCCGCACGTCTGCTGGCTGCTCCCTCCCCTCGACCTTTGCTCGAGCAGGGAGAGGGGAGGCTTGGGACGGGGGACCCAGCAGAGAGAGAAGGGTGTAGCTTCTGTTTCTGTGCGAGCCTTGGCCTGCCCTGCCCGTGCCTTTCTCCTGAGCAACCTGTCTCTCCTTGTCGAGCCACGCTGAGAGGAACAAGAGTCACCCAGATGCTCTCCATAACACGTCACGGTGCCACGCAGGTCCAAAGAGTGGGTCCAAGGTGGGGAGGGTGGAACATCTCTGTTGAAGTTATCAAACTGGAGGTTGGGAGGTGCCTTCCAACCACCAAGCCCCATGTTGGGAAGAGACTTCTGAAAGTAGAAGTGGGATTTGTTTTAGTCTAGTGGAAAAAAAAAAAAAGGAAGGTGAGATCAGATGGTCACAAAGTGAAGCCAGACATGTTCAGACAAAGGAAAAAATGCAAATCTTTTATACGGAGTGTAATAAACTGCTAGGAGCACTCGCCTATGGTCACAGTAAAGCCTCATCCCATTTGAAATCCTTCAGTCAACATTGCCTTTGCTTCTGAACGTAGGTGCTGGAGGGTAGGCAGGGAGCAAGGGCCTTGGTGAAGAAATTACTGGGTGAAATGTTTTGTTTTCTGTGAAGCTAGAGGGCATCCATTGTGATTTTTGCTTGGAAATAGCTGTATAAAATAAACCTTTGCTTTGTGGCATGGATTTCCTGTGAGTTGTACCTTAGATTCCCGCATAGAGCTAGTGTGCATGTTAAAATCTTCAGTACCAGGGAGTGACACTAAGTGCAACAGACAAATAAGAAGCAACATTCTCATATAAAATTGGAAAATGCAAGGAATGGGCTGCTTCAGGAACAAAGATGCAAGTTTCGAAGGAGAAGGCACTTGTTAAAGAGAGATTGATCAGTCATGCTCAATACTGTGTATAGTCCCGGTCTTCCTTCCATCCAAAGAGTGGCGTGAAAGGAGAGGAAATAAAAGCCTGGATTTATTTTTTCTGAGAAGAATGACCCCCAGTGTCAATTTTCTGTGGAAAGAATGGATGGATTTGGTGTTTTCCTTTCTCGCTCCATCCCGCGGCAGCAGTTTGCTGCGCGGCCGGGCAGGCCGGCAGCAGATAATGAATCTGCCCAAATGTGGTTATTGATATAGCTGAGATCATTATCCCGATGATTCTTGTGAGCTTTTCCATAGAAAGGGGCATTTTTCAGAGGGCTGCGGTCGTGACATAAACAGTTTCATTTCATAGGAGATTGCGCTGGTGAAGTCCTCAGCCTGGGAGCACTTTTTAAATACGTTATCAGGGAGGTAAATCAGGTCAGGCACATTTCTTTTTCAGCCAGGAGAAGTAAAATGGTTCATTTGCCTCTCGCTGTTCATGCAATATCCTGCAAGGATTTTTGGCCTGATCCACAGGTTTTGAAAAGAAATGGGATTGTTTGCATCTGCACCAGGGAGCTCGTGCTAAGGGTCTCACTCCAGGATACAGAGGAATTTGGGCATTTCCAAAGGGAGAGCTGGTGTCCTGGAGGAGGGATGAGTCCCTGGGAGAGCCACGTGGTGATCTGAGCCCTGAGTCTGGCATTTCTTGATGCCTGATTGTCCTCGCACGGATGGGATGGGAATAGGACCCAGCAAGGACTCGTGGCTGATTTGGGGCAAGAACAAGGGAGAAAAATGACAGTTTCCTGCTGGGGGAGAAATTGTCATGCAGGAAACACATATTAAAATGTTGCCATTACATTTCGCTGTGCAAACAAGGAAGATTCTGGAGGCTACTCATAGCACCCACTTGTGTTTAGGATCCAATGATCATTTATTTTTAGTAGCTTCCACCCCGGTCCCAGCGCTGCACAGATCCAGATTCCAGTGGACTTGAGGACCTTTCCCCTAAGGGGGAAACAAGGCTTGCAGCGTTATCAGCAGCAAAGTGACCTGGCTGCTGCCGCCAACGCGTGCATCGTCCCTCCAAGGAATCGAGCAGTGCACCAAGGGTTCATGCAGCTGGCTCGCGCGCTTCATTTACGGGAGGTCCCTCAGGAGCGGTGGCTGATCCTGCTCCCTCCCTGCGTACCACGTAGGGTCCAGGTACTGCAATGGTCCGTGATCTGTTACCTCAGCGTGTGGGTATGTGCTCATTCCTGAGGAAGATTCAATATGTTTAACCTTCCACCGCCTCTCTGAAGGAGAGCGGTTGGCTGCACATTGCAGGGAGGGAGCAGGGGGGTGAAGGACGTGGCTTCTGATGCCACCAAGCCTTCTGCATCCCTATCTATCATCTATAGAGTTGTTCTTGCTCCTCTGTCAAGCAAGAGGTTGCTCAGACAGTGGCTGTGTCCTATTTCGTCGTCTTCTGGTAGATAAGAATGAGAGCCAGTGGGGAAAAATGAGTATTTTTCAGGCAAAATACAGGCTTAATACAAAAGAAGTGCAGAAGTTTGGCTACTTTTGGGCATCATGGTGCAGCAGTGGACAAAGAGAGCCTGGGAGATTTGGGGCCATCTTAGTATGGGCAGGAACCAGGATAGATCAGGGGTTGAGCTGCTGGAGAGCAGCTCCACAGAGAGGGACCTGGGGGTCCTGGTTGACACCAAGGTGCCCATGAGGCAGCAGGGCCCTCGTGGCCAAGGAGGCCCATGGGCTCCTGGCAGCGTCAGGAGGACGTTGGCAGCAGGGCAGGGAGGGGATCCTGCCCCTCTGCTCAGCTCTGGGGAGGCCAAACCTGGAGCCCTGGGGGCAGCTCTGGACTCCCTGGGACAAGGGGCATGTGGAGCTCTAGAGAGGGGCCAGCGGAGAGTGATAGGGATGAGGAAGGGCCTGGAGCAGCTCTCGTGTGAGGAGAGACTGAGCGAGCGGGGCCTGTTCAGCCTGGAGAAGAGCAGGGTGAGAGGGGACCTGGTCAATGTGTCCCAGTACCTGAGGGGAGGATGTAGATGTAGGGAGGAAGGGGCCAAGCTCTTCTCAGTGGTGGCCAGTGCCAGGCCAAGGGGCAGTGGGTGCCAGCTGCAGCGCAGGCAGCTCCATGTGCCCGTGAGGAAGAGCTTGTTTGGTGGGAGGGTGCCCGAGCCCTGGCCCAGGCTGCCCAGGGAGGCTGCGGAGGCTCCTGCTCTGCAGATCTGCCAACCCGCCGGGATGGGACCGGGTGCCCCGAGCTCTGGGTGTCCCTGCTGGAGCAGGGGCTGCACTGGATGATCCCTAGAGGTCCCTTCCAACCCCAACCATCCTGGGATTCTGGGATTCTGTAACTGAGGCGGCATTTTGGGGCTCCATAGGCCCTGCTCCAGCGCTCCATGTCCGGAGCCTACGGCCCGTCGCACATCCTCAGGCCTGTGGAGTGACCCAGGTCCCCAGCGCTCCCCATGCTGCTGGGCGTCCCCCCGGTGCTCCCGGGGCTGTTCCGGGTCTCGTGGCGCTCGCACAGGCGCCCTGTCCTGCCAGGCCTGCTCTGCTGTGCGGGGCTCCGTGTCCGCGCGCTGCGCCGGGGAGAACACGCTGCTGTCGTTTGGAAGCCTCCGTGTCAGGACACATTCAAGTGGGACTTAATCATGGGTAATCAGCAGGCATTGAGCTGCATGGTGGTTTATACCATGCAGGTACACCATACTTCATTGCCTTCCCACATCCCCGAAGTGGTTTCTGAGCAACAGCTGGGTGCAGGATTGATCTCGGCCTGCCTGTGGGTGCCAGGTGTCCTCGGGCTCCCGTGGAATCTCCAAAAGCAAAAAAAACCCCAAACTCTTTTCAGCTGGAAGGGCTGCTTTATTGCCAGCTTTGAAAAGAAGCTCCAAGGGCTGAGTTACCAACACAAAGAGCTTTCATTAATGAATTTCCAACTTTAGTAACCCAGGAAATTGAAAGTGGAGGAGAGAGAGGAGCAGTGAATACATTCTTGCTATGAAGCAAATGCACCTAAGATCCAGAGGTAAAAGATTGTAAGTTAGCTGCGAGGTATTTTATGTTCTGTATCTTGAGTTGTCTCTTTTCCAGCTTTTCCTCAATGAGACTGTCCTAAAAGTTTCCGATATGACAAGTAGGTGCCCGGGGGCTCAGCAGCGCCCAGGCCACGGGCCGCAGCCGCGAGACGTGGTCCCTGCGTCCCCTGCGTCCCTGCGGAGCGGCTTCCCGGGGACCCCCGCGCTCCAGAGCGGCCTCGCTCCTGCCAGGGCGGTTCGGTGGCAGCAGACACAGAAACTTTCGGCCGTGCTGACTGACTGCCCTGTGCCGGGTGACTAATCGGTGACTGATCATCATTCACTCGGCCACATGGACCTCGGAGAAGTAAGCACAGCCCGGCGCCTGCAAGGGCTGCAAAGCTTGCAGACACCTCAAGAGTTTCAGGGCGATCTTTGTAGCACAAGGAACCAGCTAGCACCTCTCCGAGCTTTAAACCCTGCCTGAGGAGGCAGCAAGAAATGCTGTTCTTTCCCTGTGGTTTCA
This sequence comes from Rhynchotus rufescens, assembly GCA_032273925.1. Lineage (NCBI taxonomy): Eukaryota > Metazoa > Chordata > Aves > Tinamiformes > Tinamidae > Rhynchotus > Rhynchotus rufescens. The sequence goes on along the minus strand of JAVCKT010006385.1, from coordinate 26,993 downwards.
CCCCAAATCCATGTTCGTCCGGCTGTGTTTGGGACGTGGTACTAGCTGTTCCTGTCGCCGGCAGCAGTATGGTTTGCCTGGGTGATGGACGGCCAACAAAGGCCCTAACGCAGCCCAGACATGTTCAATGTCCCCTTTGTGCCACCTGCTGCTGCTCACCATGTGTGTTACATGTATGTGTGTGTATGTGCATGTAAGTACACACACACACTCTGTAAATAGATACCCACGGATAGTGTATGCTTACATATTCACACACACGCGGTCTATAGGTATATACGCACATGCTACCTATAGATATAAACACTCTCTCTACATAATATATCTTATGTTTACAGGAGCAAGGGATTAAGAAAGGGAAGACCTACCTGAGAAGAAAGGAAAACAGAATGGAAAACAGATCAAAGCTCTTTAAGCAGCTTGTGCCAAAAACACAAACCAGTTTTGCATTGTTTTAATTTCTTCTTAATTAAATAGCTTAATTTAATCTAAAGTGCTGCACTCTACTGCATAGGCAGCGCCATCCCGTTCCCTGCTGCTGCCGGGCAGTTTTTCCTGGCTTCTCTGCGCCCTGTGTGGGCCCATCCGCCCGCAGCTCAGAGGGCTCCCTGGCACTCGGGGCACCCTGGGCTTTCCAGGACGGGTCTCTGCTTGCGGGTGGCCAGGGCTGGCCCATTCCCGCGCACTGGCATTATGGCAGTGCCACCTTTGTTTTGACGTGGCACCCTCTGGGCTGTGCAAGGCCCTTGGAGCAGCGGCGCGAGGGTCCCCCGGCCCGCGTCGTCGCACAGCGCGGTTATTCCAAACAGGAGCAGTCCGAGGCTCTGCCTTGGCAGGAATTGCTTTAAACGCTATTGACAGAGCTGACTTTTATCTCCGAATTAGCCCCACGTAAAGTATTTGTGTCTAAAGAGGAAGCAGCAGGCTGCCGTTATCGAAACCGCTTGAAAGGGCTGCTCTGCCTGATAGCGCCGTTCCGGCTGCTCTAGACAGCATCAAACGGGGAAAAGAAGACAAAAAAGGGAAGAAAAGGGGTTGGTAGGAGACGGTGCCGCACACACGAGCTGCCCACGTCTGCTGCTGCACAGACTCGTCGCCTGTGTCAGACACGGGCCCTTCTGTGTCTCTTGAAGGTCCTGAACACCCAGGGAGAGATCCAGAAAGACGAATATTCCTCCATTCATTTTTAAAACATGAAGACTAAGCCTAAGAAAACACTGATAAAGCGAGTAGCAAAGCTGCTGTAAACCTATCTGTTAGACTGGAGTTAAAGTCATCTTGGAAACGTGGAGGTAAAGCCATAGAGATTGGTGCAGAGTAGGAAAATACATCCAGATAAACACTGAAATTTGGAAATAATCTTAACTACTAGCTGTTAATCCCACATAAATTCAAACTAGCCGCTGGCCTTTTTTTAATCATTGCAGCTGAAGTGTGCTAAATATGATATTTTTGGTCAGGTCATATATTCATCCTAGGCTTCAGAGGAGAAGAAGGATTGGGGCTGTACAGTACTACTGACATCAGGAAAAAATGCATACTTTTAATATACTTGAGTTACTAGTTTATTCTGTATAATATTTACAAAGTTAACAGTGCTGTGAAACGAGAGGGAAAAAAGCACGTAGGGTGTCGAGGCTGTTTCCTGCTGTCCCTGAGGGCTCCCGGGGCTTCCGCAGGAAGGCGAGAGGGAGGAGGAGAGGGAAGGGAACCAGGAGGAAGGGCCGTGCTCGTACTGGGAGCACCGTGCGGGCGATGCCAGGCTTTGTGCTTGTTTTCCCCCTCCACACTTTATTTCCTGTAAGTCACAGCAGTTTTGCAGCATGCCTGTTGCGAGAGCCAGGAGCTGCCCGGACGGATGGAGGATGCTCAGCCTGGAGCATCCCCCTTCCTGAGCCAGCTCTGCTCTGCTCCCCAGCCCTCCTCTCCCTGCCTTGTTGCCCTTTGGGTTGCAGCTCCGTTTCCTGTGCTCAGGGCAGGATCAAATGTGGAAATTTCTCAAGAGTCGAGCAGAAATCCTCCGGGCTCGCGGCTTTGATACGCAGACACGCGCTACTGGGGGTGCTCAAAATTAGGGTGATGAAAAGGAGGGATTTAGATAAGAGCATCTTTCATTCCTCTGACCTCTCGCTGCAGAGCAGCAGTCAATTAAAGCGTCTGCGGGGGATTTGGCTTCCCCTTTTGTCGGGAATGGCTGTTTGTGCAGGGAGCTGGAGTGCTGCCGGCTGCGGGCCCGGCGGCCACCACGGGGGTCCCAGCCCCGCCGCCTGGCCCTGCTCCCTGCTCCGGCAATTCCGGACACCGGGACACGCGCCGCTTCCTGATCCGCCTTTTCTTTGCCATTTCCCTCAAGAAGCATCCATGTGTTGTGCCTGTGTGCATATGTAGCTTATGGATTGATTTTTCTTTAGCAATCAATAAAGCCGAGCGCATGGAGGGCCCTCAGTATCATAAATATCCTCCGAGCAGTTTATGGAGTATCGGCTTCTCTCCCTCCTGCTTCTGCTCACGCACACGAGTTTATGAGGACTCCTATCTCGGACGTTAAGGGTCTGCTTTGTTCGGGGTACCAAATAGTATCTATTTGGATATATTCGTAAGGAGAAGCAGTCTCAGAGATGAGACCACTGAAATGCTGCAGAGTCTCCGGTCGCTCCGTCCCACGTCATTCCGCGCTGCCTGATACTGCTTATTGGTAGCTCCATCAAAGGGAGTGCTCCTTATTGAGAGCTTTCTATTTTCTTTGGTCAAAGCACATTGATTTTCTTGCATTAAAAATTAAGGGATGAGTCTCGTGGTGCTGTCGGTTGTGCCTGGGTTCCAGCTCTTCAGTCGCGATGGGATATGGAGGCAGGTGTGAAGCGCGGCCGGGCATCTCCCCGGGGTCAAACCCTCATGCGAGCGGGTGGAAGCTCGCGGCTGTGCCTCTTGCCAGCGGGGAGTTCCAGGCCCTGGAAGGGACTGTGTTCTCTGGGCGGAAAGGGGAGTGTTTTTTTCTCATCCTGTGCGTTATAGGAAATAACACCCAAAAGCAAAAGGAATCCCCTGGATCCGAGGCAGTATTGTGCCTGCTCCTGGCTGTGGTAGCTGCTAGAACGCGGCGTGTCAGCACGAGGAAGGCGCTGACCCGAGGGCTGACGCGCTCCTGCGCGAGGCGTCCGGAGCGCCGGAGCTGCCCAAGGCACCAGGGGCCTGGGCCAGGGGCAGCCCCGAGCCAGGACTTGGCCTTGACCATGGCCTCGCTGCCTCCCCAGGGCTGGAGATGGACAGGGGGCTAGACTGGATGGTCCCCAGAGGTCCCTTCCAGCCTTCAGGATTCTGGGATTCTGTGAACTCTCAGCTCGTGCTGAGGCCAGAGCTTCCTCCTCCCCCTGCGCCTTCCTGCTGCTGATTCCCGGCCCTCAGCTGCTCCGTGGCCCTCGGAGCCTTCCCAAGGACATCAGTTCCTTGAAGGAGTGTTTTGGTTTGCTTGCTTTCTGCCAGCCTCTCGGCTTGTTCCTCAGCAGCCCTTTGGGTTGTTGCCTGCAAGCAGAGCCTGCCGTGCGTCCCTGCTGCCGCGCAGCAGCGGTTGTGCCGTGGGTTTGGGGCTCAGAAACGCTCGGATACGTTTGAAGCAGCGGCTTGGACTGGCTGGGAAGGCCCCAAATGCCCTTCTCCCAGCCAGCGCTGCCCGAGCGGCGCGGGCACTTGCTGCTCTCCGTGATTCATCTGCCAAAGGTGCCTCTCAGTCGCTTCCCAGGGCTCCCGGCAGATAGGAGCAGGAGAGGGGTCCCGATGCGGAGCCGCATCCCAGCCAGCATCCCGGGAAGCGCCTGCTTGGAAGCTGCTGGTGCTGCCAGTTGTTGGTGTGGGATCGCAGTCGTCAGCAGTTGTGGCAACACTCTGTGCTGCTCGTCTCCCGTTTTCTGGAATATTGATGATCCTTTTGCTGCCTGACCCCCAGAGGCTTCTCTCGAGCGTGGTGACATCATTCCCCCATTTAGATGCCTGGACAGCATTTCCGCGGGAAGCACAGAAAGGAGGGAAGCAAGGCCTGGGGCACAGCTCCCCGGGCAGGTTCGCTCTGCGTCCAGAGCTCCTCGCCGGGGGGAGGTGGATAAGGGAATATCCCACACGTTGGAGAATCCTGCCTGCCAGGAGAGCTCTGGCTGTGCCCGCCGCCGTCTCCCTCTCCTGCCTCCTCCGCGCTTCTCGTGCCCTCTCTGCTGCTGCTTGGGAGACAGGCCCGGCGCATCCCACCCCTTCTCCCGGAGCCGCCTGCAGAAACTGAACCTTTGGCCTCCTGCAGCCCTTGCGGGTGTCGTCCTCGTGCCAGCGAGCAGGGATGCTGCTTTTTAACTCTTGCCTTTTCCCAGGGTTTGCCTTTTCCCGAGGTTTGCCTTTTCCCGAGGTTTGCCTTTTCCCAAGGTTTGCCTTGTCCTTTGCCGAGCTAAAGCCGTGCTTGGTTGAGGCAGGAATTTTAACTGCTCTGGAGAATCCGCCTAGGATTTAGGAATGTGAAGTGGTCCAATGCAAAGCCCAATATACCAAACCTGCCAAAACAACAAGTTTTAAATGAAAACATGGCAGAGGATAATTTCAAACAGCAGAACCCTTGGCATGAAGTGAAAGCGGGGAGATCCTTCCGTATGAAGAGTTGCTTCCCGAGGCGCTTCCTGAGAGCAGCGGGGTGCTGGGGAGCTGGTCCTGGCAGGACCTGCTGCTCTGTGATTTAGTACCAGAACTTTGGTGCGTCCCTGCCCAGGACTGTATTTTTCTGCTTTGCTGTCTGATGTCCCTAAATCCTGAAGAAATAGAACCCTAAAATACCAGACACGGTGAATCAGTCGCTGGAGCTGGACATGCTGGGCCCGTGGGCTGCACGGAGAAGCTCTGTGGGGCGGCTGAGTCCGAAGCAGCGTCGAGATTCAGGGCCCTTGAGCGTGGCCGTGCCGAGCAGCCGCGCGTGGGGCTGCCCCTGCCTCTGCGCCCGCGTTGGCTGTGCGTCCGGCAGCGGGGCCCGGCTCCCCGCGCCCTGCCACGACACGGACCGAGTTATCATTCTTATCTCTTAAAAAAACGGGAGGTCCCTGACCCTGCAGCAGGCATCCTTTTATTTCGCTTTGGTGGCGTGCAGATTTGTGAGCCTCAAGCACTGCTGCTTTACGGACAGCTCCTGCGGCTGTGAGTCCCGGCAGCCCGCGCTAGCCGCAATCCCGGGCGGATCTGCGGATCCCGTGTTTACGGCGGTGCTGGAGGCACTTCCCGTGTCCCTGAGGCTCTGTGCACGGTCGCTCCTGCCCTGCCCTGGCCAAACCTGAGTTCCTTCTGCAGGGCGATTCCGCGGCTGCGTTCCAGGTTCAGGCCGCCCGCTCTGCAGGGCCAGAGGTGCCAGCTGCAGCAGCGGGCGCTTCCCGGTGCCTCTTGCTTCTTCCCGGACCCCTGAAAGGTGACGCGGCTCCTGGAGCGGCTCTGCGGCAGTCGCTCCGGGATTGTCTCCCGGAGGATGGGCTGCCGCTTGCTGCCTCCGTGGCCCCGCTCCCGCTGGCGCCGCCGGCTGCCAAGCGGCGCTGCCAGCCCCGCTCTGCGCGGAGCAGAAGGGAAGAGTCAAAGCAGGAGCGGAGCCTCTCCAAAATGCAGTCTCGGCGTGAGGAGCACTTGACTTCCCTGCAAAAAGATTGATGAGTTGTTGCTAAACACTGCCAAGAGCGTTTCTTCACTCCAGATTACCCAGCGATGAGATAAAAGGGCTGAAAGAAAGATCCAGCATCTCAAAGGCTTCTAATCTTATGTTTTATGCATTTTTTTCTGAATGTTTGATATTTTATTGAGTTGTGTTTTTTAACCCCCTAAGAAAGGTTAAAACATTTTTTTTTCCCTCAAAAATCAGAGGAACGTTAATTTTATCCTGTGATTTACGTGTTCTTGGAGCTGGGATATTATTTTTGTGGCGTATTTACTGTACAGGCATCAATAGTGAACTCCTGACGGGTCATTCCCGTGGTAGCTGAAATGCTTGAGACCGGACGGGCAGACAGACTGCAGCGGTTGGAAGCGACCGGTGTTTTCCCTCCTTTGCCTCCGTGCTCGGTACCAATGTGGATCAGGATGTGCCCGGCTGAATTCCAGACGGAGCCGGGAGCCAGAATGGAGCCGGTGCCTCCGGGTCCCTCCGGAGCGTCCTGGGAAGATGTGGGAATGCCCGGGCCCTTAGGAGCGGCTTGGTCCGAGGAGGCCGCAGTAACCAGCACGAGAGCAGGACAAGCACGTTTACAGACCAGGAACATCCCCCGAAGGGCTGAGAGAAATTGGACGGATTTTCTTCTAACGCTGGGAAATCTCTGTGCCCTTCTCAGCCCTGGGAGCTACCAGCCGGGTGGACACGGTGGCAGGTGACCCACGTTAAGGAGGAAAGGTTTGTTTGGAAACGTGTCCACGGTGCCCAAGTTTTGACTGCAAACTGTGAGCAGACGGGCAGCTACCCCACGGCTCTCCTGTCCTCAAAAGAACCTGGGCGAGAATAAAAATGACAAATTTCTCCTTCACTCATACCAAATAATGGTGAGTTTTTGCTCTTTGATGCAAACACCCTACTGAAATGCAGTAATTCAGCCTTAGCAAAGTAATGTTGTCTGTTTAGCAGCAAAGTTATGATTTAGCTTGAGCTTTGGTGGGACCCAGTGCAGACATTTTGGCATGGTCATTGCCAGGGAGCAGCTGGAAAGAGATGGGACTACTGTAACCCTGTTTGCAGGCACTGCCCATGTTTTGTTTGGAAATTTGGGGGAAAATGGCAAGCTGCACGCGTGCGCTGAGGCTGCGATGATGGAAATTGTAAAAATCACCTTTCGGTTTCATGGAGACATAAAACTCTATCGGTTGCCTTGAAAAAGCCATATTTCAGAAGAGGTGGAGTCCTTTCTCCTAGGATTTCTCCCCCTGAAAATTACCCTTTAAGGGAATAAAGAAATAATGAAGTATTGACAAGGACAGAGGGCAAGAAAATTATAGCTTGCCTTGATTATTGCAGTATTCTTTATAGCTCTCTCTTCCGATTATGACACGGTTTAAACATACTGCTTTTTGCAGCCTGACCATAAATATCTTTCTAATGCTTCTGATTGCCTTTTTGATGGCGAAACGCAGGGGCGCTTAAGATGAAGCTGTTTGTGATGCATCTACCCCCTTTCTGCACTACAATGAGTATTTTATTCTCATATGTTCATAATCCATCTTGGTTAAAAAGACACCACTGTGGCTGACAGATATAAAAACTAACAGGCCCTAAAAAGCTCAATAAATATGATTCCATTCTTGGAATTGTTCCCTTGAGGCCTGACACGGAGAAGTGCTGAGGAACTCGTGCTCGTGCTGAAATCAATGTGGCTCTGTGAGCTGCCTTGTGACCCGCTGCAGTCTGTGAAAACACTGTCCCCGCTGCCAGCCACAGCGCCCACATCCCTCTGCTGCCGAGCGGGAGGGAAGGGGAGGCTGGAGAGCAGCTCCACCTCATCTCCGTGGAGAAGAGAAGGTTGGGAGCTGGGATGTGATCAATATGTGTCAGCAGCTGAGGGGAGGATGGAGGGAGGAAGGGGCCAAGCTCTTCTCGGTGGTGGCCAGTGCCAGGCCAAGGGGCAGTGGGTGCCAGTTGCAGCGCAGGCAGCTCCATGTGCCCGTGAGGAAGAGCTTGTTTGGTGGGAGGGTGCCCGAGCCCTGGCCCAGGCTGCCCAGGGAGGCTGCGGAGGCTCCTGCTCTGCAGATCTGCCAACCCGCCGGGATGGGACCGGGTGCCCCGAGCTCTGGGTGTCCCTGCTGGAGCAGGGGCTGGAATGGGGGATGCCTAGAGGTCCCTTCAACCATCCTGGGATTCTATCCCTGTAGCGACATGCTTGATTGGAGGGCAGGGGATGGTCGGCCATGAGTGGGGAGATGAAGGTGAGCGGAGAGGAGACTTGGCCGCTGGAGACATCGTCGCTGCTGGTGGAAACGGCGCTGGGCGTCAGGCTGCTCCTGCACCCCGTCACCCATGGCTGTCGTTAAATCCCTGCAGTCGTACCCCTTAGTGCTTGATTTTCATCCTGAGCAAGAGTCAGAGGTGTCTTAGCATTACGTGAGTGGACAAGGAGGCAGCTTCTCCCGCATGTGCCCTCCTAAGTGATGGTTAGAGCTGGTTGAGCCTCAGCCTGCTCAGTAGCATTGTGGTGCCCCAGAGCGGTGGGGAATCGAATGGATCCAACCCTCTATTGCCAGCACGACGGCTTGGCAGCCTTCAAAGTCTCAAAAGTCAATTCTTTGGCTTGGGTCTGCAGCAGAAATATGAGACCAACTGCCCAGACCTCCCTGTGAGGTCCGAAGGCTTCAGTCACTCCAGGAGCTTTGAGCTCTGAGGCAGCCAAAACGCAGATAGAAAAGAGGAGGCTTGGCTTTTTAGGCATTAATCTGCCAATGCCACCTTGCTTTTTGGTATGCAGAATGGCAATGGCACATAATGCTATAGGAAACCTGGCCGTATAGCGCGTAAACTGCCGGGAAGGGCCCTGGGGTTGGTGGTTTCTGGGGAGATGTTCGCAGGATCTCCAGTGGTGCAGGATTCAGGGCTGGGGCATCTGAATTCCTTGAATGTAGCCAAGGGCTTCGGGCTTAGCATAGGAGAAGCCAGTGAAACTCGTGGCTGCCGAGGGGACAGCGCGATGCTCTGCTACTGCCTCGGACTGAAACAGACGGGGCTTTACTCGTTTATTCCCTATAATTTAATTTGCAGCCACAAGATCTCTCCGTAAGAGCAATATTGCTCAGTGCTTAACAACCTGGGCGCAGCTGCCCGTATCCTGGTGTGGAGCTCACGTGCAGAGGCAGCCGGCCCGTGCGCCCCACGCAGCCTGTGGATCTGTTCCGCTGTGGATCCGTTCCACGCCGTTGGTAAAAACATTTCATTTGTCCCATTTGGAGTAGCCCACATTGACCCGCACCCTGTCCGCAGTGCTTGAAATGCCAGTTTGCAGGGAAAATCCAGCAGGGAAAACCCTCCAGGCGGCACAGACCCTCCTTCCAGCCAGCTGCAGTCGCTGGGATCAGGAATGACTGATTGTCACAAGCATCAAGGAAATCTTTAATTAAAATAAAAATAAGAGCAGGGAGAAGAGGAGAATCGGGCTCTGACGGAGCGGCGCACAGAGCAGCATTAAGGGAACGAGTGCCTGGGTTCTGCTTAATTAAGCAGGGAGTTTTAACTGAGCACTGCTAGTTTGTATTTGAAAATACTTAGGAATAGTGTCTCTTGTTAGGATGTTTGGCATGACAATTGTATAATGAACCCGCAAAGGAGAAGGTCTGAAGTGCAATAGCTGTTTGCTTTGGGCTTTTTTTTTTTTTTGTTTGTTTCCTGGAAGCACCACCTTGTTCCAAGCTGCGTGCACAAGATTGCCCCTGAATCTGCATTTTTAATTAGACATACATGTAGTGTATACATCCAATACAGTATGTACAATATATGCGTCCAGGTTCTAGAAGATGATACCCTGGGGGTCCCAGTTCTCTTTATGCATATTTAATTTAGAGGTGTGCGACAAGGAGGTCTGATTTTATTAAATTGCAGAGCTAAGTTTTAGGTGCGTGGAGCAGAACAAGGAGCGAGTGGCTGCTGGGGCTCGGCGCAGCCTGGCGAACCCAGCCAGGGATTTGCTCTGCAAGGGTCCGAGGTGTTGGGAAGCCTCCAGCGGAGCATTTAGACACCCACACAGCCTCATTAAAGCAATCTGCTCGGCTGAGGCGGCGGATTTGCCGGGTTCGCCTTGCCCCTGGGCGCCCCGCTCCTCCCCGGCATAATAGCGCAGACATGAAAGAGAAGCGGAGCGGGAGCGGAGTCAATTATGGCCGGACACGCCGCCGCCGGGAGCCGCGGCCTGCCGGGCGGCAGGGCAGATGTCCCGTGATTAATGGGCAGCCCCGCGGACCCGCGGCATCTGGCAGGCAGGCCGGGCTGGCCGCCGGGATGCGCGGAGCGGCGCCGGGATGCGCGGCTGCCTCCCCAGCGCCCGCGCCCCGCGCGCCCGCTGGGTCCCCCGCGCGCCAAAGTCGCCCGCAGCGCCGTTCCCCGCTTACCGCGCGGTGCAGAGCACGGCAAAATGAGCATGCAGCTTCCCAGCTGCTCTATGTATTCTAGCATTTAGCCCAAATTCCAGTATTTAGCCCCAAAGCTGAGCGGTAGTGGGTGCTTTCAAGCGCGAGCAGGGCAGGCCAACCTCTCCATAGGGCATCACAGGGGCTGTGTCACATCTTCCTTCCGCGGGCGCGTGGGCACCTGCATGTCAATGTGCTCGCAATTAAAGTCTGTAAGTGAAAAATTGTGTGTGCCTGACTTTTTGCAGGATAAAAGGGATGGTTTTAGGTCTTTACTCATTCAAGTGGGGCATATATATATATGTGTGTGTGTATGTGTGCATGTAGGGGTGCCAGTGGGAGCGCATCACTTGCAGAGAGGCGCCTCTCGGCGCGGCTGCCGGCGGCGGGTGCCCTCCCGCTCGCCGCAGGGAAGCCGCGCTGGGAATCCCAGTGGATCCCCCTGCCCCTTTGTCATCTGTGGCCCTGGCCATGCGGGACCCGGGGCCTCCCGCCCGGCCCAACATCTGTCACCAGTGGCTCTGCTCCCGGCCGAGCAGTTGTCACCGCACAATAGTCACATCTCGTCGGGGCCACTTTTTGAAGCTGTCCCCAGGAGACCCGGCCACACAATGGCTACCTAAAGCAGCCATAGGGCCCTTTCTATAGGAGAAAAAAAGATGCATCTGCTTAAGGTCTAGTGCTTGAAGTGGCTCTATTCAGGGCTTGGCGTTAATTGCCCCTTCCTTTGTGGGCAGGAATGTAACGCTTTGCGAGGGGAAGAGCAAATAAAGTCGCTTCTCCCTTTCAGCACATCTGTGGCCTTTGCAGGGGGGTTAATCGGTGTCCCCCACAGGCAGGTTGGGGTCTGGGGACGCAGCTCTGCGCTGCTGCCGCCCATCCCGGGAGAGGGAGCTGGAGTCCAGGTACTCCAAAGCCGGGGCCTGGTTAAATATGAGGTATAAAAAGCACGTTTCCCTCTGCTAGGCAATAAGAATATTCTCCAGTTGGTGCTGCGGGAGGCTGTTTTAAATATTTAATCTGCATTTTTGTTCCAGGTTTAATAGCAAAATAAAAAAGTCTCTATGAGCAAGGGGAAGAGTGCTTCCGAGCAGGCAAAAAGCGTGGGGAACTTCCTCATCACCCACAGAGCAAAACAGGAGCCGAGCACACACTTAGTGCTGGGGTTTGTGTATCCGCAACAGGAGCTCTGCCTGTTTGGCCTTTTGGATGCTTTTGAGTTAGCCGGTACACCATCTTTCCTCCTTTACCATAAAACAGGCCAGTGAGCTCGAGGGAGCTGGAAGATATTTTATGTTAGCCCTAAACAGAGATGAAAGGGCTTAGCAGTCTCTGTGAAATGAGGAGGGATTAGGAAGCCATGTCTGTGCTGCCAGCACAGTCTTCTGGCTTCAACAAGCCTTCATTGAGTCTTTGTTGAGTCTTCAGTGAGTCTTTGTGCTGTCTTCATCGAGCCTTTGTACAATCTTCGTTGAGTCTTCGTTGAGTCTTCAGCGAGTCTTTGTAACAGTCCTTGTTGAGTCTTTGTAGAGTCTTCATTGGGTCTTCGTTGAGTGCTCTGACTCCCTGCGTAGACGTAGGGCTGTTTTCTTGGGCAGTGTTGGTATCTGTAAACCAGGGAAGTCTTCAGCTGGTTGGAGGTGGATCAAGTGGCCCAAGTGGCCTCAGTCCTGGCTGCGCTGGGTTAACATGCAGGTGGAAGTGTCCCCTGTCACCAACGTGCTTGTTCCCATGGAGGGGAAGGGACTGAGGGGGCCAGGCCTCCTCGTTCTGCCCCAAGGGCCACCGCAGAGCTCTGCTCTTCGGAGGCAGGCCAGAGATCAGGTGCAAGAGCAGCTTAGTGCTGGTCCCGGAAAGAGCCCACCTGGTTTCCCCTGGGAATATGGGATGTATTTTTAGCCTTAGGAAGCCGGCAGGAGGAGCCAGGCGCCTGGTGGGTGTCCTGCCTGCAAGCGCCTTCCTTGGGGCCCATGTCCACTGCCTTGGGCCACTCGCATGAACTGATCATCTAGATGGCTTAAAGGGAAGAAGCCCTCCCAGGTCTCCTGAGCTGGGCCCATTTTCGGCCTCCTCCTACGCTGTGCAGCTCGGTGCTGGAGCAGGACAGCAGCGGTGGCAGCGGCCGCGCTTCTCCCAGCCCCAGGAAACAACCGGGAAAGCAGCAGCTCGCTGGCAACTTGACTTGTCTCCGAAGGGCTTATATTCATCTCTGACCTCATACTCGACTTAGGGAAGCAATAAAACAGTTTTATCTGAAGGAGTAATGCGGTTACAACCTTTGAAATGATGCTAAGATCATTTAGGACTAATCTTATTGAATCCTTGGGAGGCCTGACAGCTGGAGCCCGGCCTCGCGCTCCGCCGAGAACTTAAGCGGAAAAAAATTGCTTCAACTTTCCGTAGTTAAATCCTAATAGGCTTAGTAGGGGGAAATAAAAGCAATTCATTTCGCGTTACACTAGTTTAAATGAGAAAGAAACAAGTGGGAAGCGAGAGACAGGGGCCTGGCCTTGAAAATCCGCCCCCTTGCCAGGCCTTTCTCGGCAGCCCGTGCTCACGTGCTGATTTCAGGCTTGTCAAGAGCATCGGGTTCGGCCTTCAGTGCGGGGCCGCCCATGAATTTTAATGGCAGCCGGGGCGGCCGCGAGCGTCCCCGCGGCCGGAGCAGAGCCAGGACAACGGGAGCGAGCGGGAAACGCGGCCTGTTCCGGCGGGCCCCGCTCCCGGGTTTGTCTCTGGGACGAAAAACGCGCTGCAAAATAACGAGGTCACTGCGCTCCGTTGCTGTCGGGCTTGGAGGTGCTGCCGTGCTCCGTTCCGGCTTCATGGCTGTTCAGAGTAAATCTGTCATTTTCCTTTATGGTTATTGGGAGTAAAATAAAAACAAGTTATTAGGAGTCGGGCTGTTATATTGATGGAGAAGCACTGGAGGTTTTAATTGGAGCCCAAACCAGAGGCGGAACGGTAAATAGCAGTTGTCACTGAGCCCTGGTGAACGCCACGGTGCCCGTTAGTAAGTGCTCTCCGTTCTCCTCTAAGAGTCATTAACGCAGATTTCACTTGTAAAGCCTGTCTTAATTTCTGCATCGTCTTTGTTCGGCCGCGCTGCAGCTGCGGGGCGAAGGCCCCGGCTTCTGTTCTGGCTGTTGGGATGCAGCGGTGCTGTTTGCTCCGCTCACCTGGAACCGGGACAACCCATCCCAGCTTCGGGGGTCCTGGCGCGTTGGGGAGCTTGGCTTTTCTCCACATAAGTTAGAGCAGAGTGCAGTAGTTATGAAATGCTGCTCTTCTGCTAATACAGAAATGTCACATGAAATATTTGTCCGTCGCAGGTAGTGGCCTTTCTGCCATTAACCTCAGTGACAGCACGCTTTTGTCCATGATACTTATTTCAAAATCCATTCCTTCCTTCCCTTCTTTCATACGGTAATGAGGAAAGATGCTTCTTAAGTACTGAAGCTCCATCTTGCTCACTTTGGAAGAAAAGGCTATGTATATTTAACATTGCTGGAGCAGAGTCTCCTGCTGGGCTGTAGGATATTAAAATTCAGAAGAGCCGTCCAAAATACCTGTTGTTTTTCTCGGCCCTTGTTTTACTCAAGCGTGATGTGAATTGCCCAAGAAAAGCGCAGGAAGAAGTATTTGTGGCCAGCAAGGGTTAACCCATGCAGAGTGTTCCTAGGGGCAGTAATTGGGCCCTCCGAGGTCCTCGAGCCCCCGCTGCGCTGTGCTGCAGCCAGGCCGCGGTGCCGCTGCCTCCCGCGCTCGGGCACCAGCCTTCCCGGGAATTCCTCGGAGCTACAGATGGGAGCCAAGGACCCCAAGGAGATGGAAAACCGCTGGGTCCACGGCCAAGGTGCAAGACAGTAATTAATGATCCTCACCTGCATCTCCTGAAGCAGGGGCACGAGGAGGGGGCTCCAGAGAGATCTCGTCTCTCGAGCTGACAGACTTGGATCACTACTCGCACGGAAGCCTTCCTTGAATGCCCAGCAATGAGTCATTAGCGTTGCAGAAGACACTCTCTTCCCCAATTTATTAATGAGCAGGTGTTGGACGGCTCTGTGAACGTGAGGGAAGTTTTACATTCCTTGTTTTAAAGACCTGCAAGCCAAAGACTCCCTAACCGTTTACTGAAGTAAGCGGGAGATGATGCCCGCGGAGCCTGCGCTGCCACGACCTGGCACCGTCCAGGCTCGTCCTGCTCCGCGACGCTGGGTGGATGCAGCCCTGGGAGCTTGTCACGGTGTCGTCCATCGCTGGTGAGCCACACCGGGGCCGTGGCGCTTGGCGTGGGCGGCCGAGGTGCCAACCGCACCTTGGGAAGCAGCGCTGGGCACTGCCGAGATGCCCTCCTGGCACATGGGGCATCCTCGCCGGCGGGAGTTTGCCTTCTCTCTCGAGGAAGCCGCTGGCAGGGGCTGCTTGCAGAAGGATGTGGGCTCTGTCGTACACAAAGGCTCCAGAAATTGCAGGCTGATGGGAGCCACCTTCCTTCGGCGTGGAAGGAGAGCCTGTCCTGTTCCACTTGTTCTCTTTGCCAGTTCAATAGAGACCTGAATTTCACTGATTTATAGTCGTCTTCTGTGAAATGTGCACATGCATTTGCTGGTGTTTCGACAAAATTGTCAGAGACACTGGCATCCTTTGAGCAGCCCTCACAGCTGCTTTGGGTTCTGCAGCCTGGAGGAATGGAAGAACAAACTGCAGTGCCCCGGATCGACCCTGTCAGCTCTGAAAGGGCTGGAGGAGTTTCCAGGCGCCCTCGACTTCAGAGCTAAAAGGATCATGCTGTAACTTTGACACTTAAGAATTTATAAATTGGCTCCGTCTTTTCCTTGCTTTCTTATTTAGTTCTGGGTTATCTTAACTAGGTTATTTTAACTCTAAAAATTGCAGATTTATTTTCCGGAGGAGTTTGGCTGGATGCCATGTCACTGTCTTTAGGAAATGCAGAGGAACAACGTCCCCGAATACGTTCTGCTGCGGCGGGAAGTGCGGCGCCCACAGCGCGGCCCGGCCGTCCCGCTTCCATCGTGCTCCAGGAGTCCCTGCAGGAGCAGGGGGCTGCACTGGATGATCCCGAGAGGTCCCTTCCAACCTCAACCATCCTGGGATTCTGGGATTCCACAGAAATCCCCCAAAGAGCCAAGGCACAGAGCGGCGGAGCCGTCCCAAGGCCGGCCCGGTCCCGTTCCCGCTGCTTCCCTTCCCTTCTTGCACTTCCACCCCTGTGCAAGAGCTCCGGCCAGGAGAGAGTTTAGACACAGGACAGAGGGTCTAGAAAACAGCCAAGCGCACAAAAAAAAATTGTAGGTTTTGAATGATTAATTTTCATGTCTTCAAAATGAAGCTTTTCAATATTTCATTTTGAGAGGAACTTTCGGCTTAATAGGAAAAAAGTCAAACTTGAGGCTTAATTAAATCCAAAATATAATGAAACACACAGTTTTAGGTGAAGCAGAGTGTTTCGCATCAATGCAAAATACATGTCTGAGGAACAGCAGTGGGCCGAGTTGATTTTGCAAAGCAGTTCCAAGCTTTCCATTGCAGTGTGACCAGAACAACTTTTCCTTTGCTATTTTTTAGGTTTTTTTTCCACCGCAAAGCTGAAACCCGTGTTGTTCCGCTGTGTTGTGTGGTGGCGCTGGGGCTGGGGGAGGCCACGACACGTGCCCTGGCGCCGCGTGCCGCGCGCGAACGTCTCCGACCCGGCGCCCTCCTCACTCTGGCCTCCACTGCACTCTCTTATTCCTCCTCCTGCTCATTCCAAAATTGCATTTGCAAGGATTTTCTCTCCCCTAACTAATCCACTAAGCTAGAGTTCAAGGATGAAGACCAACACCAGGCTCTGGTAGCTTCAGCTTGATCTTTGCTGTCCTTACGTACCTGCAGTAGAAAATCCATAGGGGAAACAGAGGGAAGGGAGAGGGATGCCCCAGTGTGGTGGGGAATGGCAGTGTCTCCATAGGCATTTGAGTTTCTAGCCATCCATAAACTCTCTGTTGTGTTTCTGGAATATTGGAACGGATGTTAATGAGCATTAGTGTTGCTGAGGACGTATTTTGACTAGGAGAAACAATGGACTGATGGTCTTCTGAGAACATCTTGTAGCTCTCTGGGGATTGATGATAGAGCAGGAGTGGTTCAACATCCCAGCGCATGAACTGCCACTTGCTGTGCTCTAGGCTCCTGTGGGAGAAGGCTTTCGAGTGTAATGGCAGATAACTCCTGAATTTGTACAGAGATTGCTCTCAAATGCCCCCCTTGCCCAGAACCATCAGCAGTAGCCCAAAGCGAGCGGTGTGTGTTGCGTTTCGCAAAGTCAGGTGTCTGCAGAAACTCAGCGGGGTCGCTTTGGCCTCGGCCCCGGCAGCCCGATGTGGTTGTGTTGGTTTTTATCTGGTTTTGCTCCTGAGAGTGGCTCCCTCAGTGCTCCGCTGCCATCGGGGCCCTTCCCTGTGGGATGCCGGAGCCCTCCCATGCCTAACCCGGTGGGAGATCCCTGAGGACACCCGCTAAGAGCAGGGAGCCGGTAAATGCAATTAGGGCACTGCCCTTGATCTCTCTCACTGGAAAGAGGGAATCAGGAGGACAGGGTCGTTGGGAAGCTTTTTGAGCCAAGAGTCCTCACCAGGGAGTAGGCACTGCTGTAGGGAAAAGCTCCTACGTATTCTGCTCCTGACGGATTTGGATGGTGACAGTTTTCTCCCGGGGGGAAAGAGCAGCCAGCTCTGCGTGCAGCCCGGGGAAGGCGAGGGTGGCAGGGAGCTTCTTGCAGAGCATCACGAGCGAGCGGGGAAGGGGTGTGATTTACATGAGCTTTGCTCCAGGTTGGGCTCCTGGGGTTATGGTAGATTCCCGTGCCCAGGAGAATCACTGCAGGTGTTGTGTAGCCCTTCCAGAAACAGAATCCAAGAATTCCAGGCTGATTGAGGTTGGAAGGGACCTCTGAAGATCGTTTAGTGCAACCCCCTGCTCCAGCAGGGACACCCAGAGCTCGGGGCACCCGGTCCCATCCCGGCGGGTTGGCAGATCTGCAGAGCAGGAGCCTCCGCAGCCTCCCTGGGCAGCCTGGGCCAGGGCTCGGGCACGTGTCAAACACGGGGAGCTTCCCTCACTGCTGCTCCACGAGCTTCTCTGTGCAAGGTGCCCAGAGCACATCCCAAATCTGCAGTTAGTGCTTGCCGGAGCACTTAACTGTCCAGTCCGGAGTTGCAGGATGCTGTAGACAACCATGGGGCATCATCTGCACAAACAGCTCTCCAGGGTCTCTCTCAAGAAGTGTCCTGCAGATAAACTTGGTCAGAGTTGGCAGCTTTGCTTTAGAGTCGCCTGCCCGACAGCTTGTCCTCCTTGTGCTGTCCTGCGCCAGGGATCAGTTGCTTTTGGAGACCCATCTCTGCGTCCTGAGGGACTCATGCTCCCGCTGAAGCCAAGCGGAGCGGAGCCCTTTGGCGTTTCTTCATGTCCACAAATCAGTTGTTCGCCTCTCCCAGGTGTTTTTGTTTCTCCCAGGTGTTTTGGTGCTCCAGTGAAAACAGGAGAGGCTGCGGGTTGTGCTCAGCAGGCTCAGGGCTTTGAGCATTTCCAGGTTTCCAGAAAGATCTAGGAAGAAAATGAGCCTTCACACGGGAATAACCAGGTTAATATCGATCAGACTTTGGGGGTTCTCTATTCGCTTTTTACAATCCTTTTTTGCTTTTTGTTTGCTTTCACTGTAATTCTCTCTTCATGTTGAGCTTCTGACCAGACCACTGCTGTGACAAGTGCGAAATTTTGCTGTTTGTGGTATTTGTGGCCTTGTCAGAAGTGAGGAAATCTTTCGGTATCTCTGTTGGTAAGGATTTGGGACAAGATTTACAGGAGCATGGTGCATAATAGAGATGGATGTGATCAGAAATGCTGCTGTGTTTGGACTTGGAACCCCGGACTGTTGATGGCAAATATAAAAAATAATGATGTCCAAAGCTTGGGATGTCTCAGCAGGGATGGTTTTGGAGCCGGGTTTCACTCTGTCCTAGCGACCGTCTTCCCAGGAGGGACAGGACATGAAATATTTTGCCCACTTCATGGATATGGATATGGGCCTAGCACACAGCTCAGACAGAGTTTACTGGCCAGGGCAGATTAAATGTTGGCTGTAAAAATTAAAAAGTTGTTGAGTGATAGCAGAAATGTCGGGTGTAGATTGATGCCAGCGATGGCACTCGGTGACCGCGGGCCCCATCACACGCAGCCAAGACAGAGACACTTGGGCTCCCCCATGGCCAAAGGGACCCGTGGTAGCAAACTTGCTCCAGCTGTAGCGTAGAAATTGTGGAAAACGCGGGGAAAAGCCCATTTGCCTGGGAGCGGGAGGGAGCAGATGCAGCAGGGGCGTTCGGCAGCGAGGGGCGGATCAGGGATGGGCAGGGGCAGCAGATACACGGGCAGGGGCAGCTCTCCGTAGAGGTTGCAGCGCGTGATAGAGCCAAGAAAAGGCATTTTTATTTTGGAAAATTTCTGTGATTTTGCAAGGCTCTCTGCCCCCGACGTGCTGGATATTAAATGACTCCCTGCTTATTCGTATTTTGGGATTACTGAGAAATTTCAAAAGGGATTGAGCTACAATCTTCTTTGCATTCAGCAGCGGGGACCATCCATCTCCGGGCAGGAAAGCAGCTTTCCCAGTTGTCCTATCGGAGCAGGGGGACAGAGGCTTTCTCGGTGCTTTCCTCAAGGGCCACAATTGGTGGGAAGAAAAAAAACTTGCATTTAGAAGAAATGAACAGTTTAGCTATGTTGGGTTAGTGATTACCTGGACACATACCATCATAAATGAGCCCAGAATCATCTCCGAAGTCGGGCGTGGAGACGAATGATGGTTCCAGCCTGCAGATCCTAAGGTCTAACAAACCTTTATTCACTATCAAAGACATATAGGTATCTATCCAAAAGTAAAAAATAGGATTTTGAGTATTCTGAAATTTTCCCATGGCCCATATGAGCATTTAAGCTACCAGATATTATGAATTAAATCCTTTTTTCTTCTTCTTTCTTTCCCACGTTGACCGTATATCTCCTCTTGGACCTGAAAATCTTTCATAGCCCGAGTTTCCTTAAAAACTGGTGCTTCCTAGTGAGCAACAGAGATACTGACACATTGACATTTGCATTTTGAGAAAGCATTTTTTAGGCAAAAAAAGAGAAAGACCACAGGATCATTGCTCAAAACACCCATCTCCCCAGCGATCATTCCTCGGCACCAGGAGCTGCAGTCACAGCACATCCAACCTGTAGGAAATCTGGCTGCATTCTGGATATTCAGTCTGCTCCAGGAAAAATGGCTGGTGAGAAGCCCCTATCTCCTGGTTTTTCGTGGTACGTGCACAGCCTTTGCTCTGGTTATGAGTTTTCATTTCATTGAGTTTTCATTTTTGGCTGTCTGCAGGGACTGCAAGGCCTGTTGTGCTCCTCATTCTGCTACCGGGGCAGCAGAGGCAGCAATTTCTGAAGTTTTAGGGCATCTGCAGCTGATCTGCAGAAGAATACGTGGTTAGGCTCCACTGCCAAATATATGTTAGATGCCTCTTGATTCTGTAAATGCAGCTGTGGTGAAGGCATATGCTATTTGTCCATCTATCTTATCTATCTGTATATATACATATTTATAATTTTATACATCTATATGTATAGGCAGACAGCATTTAAGTGCCCCATTTACTTGGAAAATAACCATTTTGCTGGGAAATTAGATGCACAAATGCCTGACATATATATATGTGTGTGTGTGTGTGTGTGTGTGTGTGTGTGTGTGTAATGTATGGACCGCCGCAGTTTGAGTACTAATTTAAAGTTGCTTGAATGCATTCCTTTTTTTCCTAGTATTTCCAATATTTCAAAGGGACCTCCAATTAAATGGATATATGGACTGTAAAAATAACAGTTGCATTGCCTATTCATCTTTTTACATTCCCAAGTTTTCAGATTCATGGTTTTGTACTTGGAAAGCTCAGTGTTTTGTGCAAGAGCATCACTCATTCACCGAGCTCAGCCTCTGAATTGTCTCTGCATCCCGCAACCTGCATCCAGAAGAATTCAAGGGCTTGGTTGCAAACGTTGTTTTTTTTAGAAAAGATGCCTGCTTCTGCAGCATTCTTGGAAGTTTACATGTCTCCTGGGAAGCTGAGGCAGCCGGGAATTGCGGCAGCTGCTTGTGGCAGGAGCCGGGTGCCTGCGGGAGGAAGGCTCAGGAGGGTGGCGGGTGCCTCTCGATGGGGCTGCTCTAACACCCCCTGCTCCCGTCCGTTATATTTTCCATAGGTGCAGCATGGCTGTGTCCCCTCGGACACGCAGGGTTGAGGAGGGAAGTGGGTGGTGCTTTTTGCCGTGTTTTGCATGGTGAATTAGGAGGGGCACTGCTTCCTCCCTGCACGCCTCCCCTTTAGCAGCAATATTTACTGCAATTCATCTCGGAAACCGAAAGCTCTAATTTTTGAGAGTGCGGTGCGGGGTTCCGAGCGTGGAGCGCTAATTAAATTCAACGGGAAACTTGCGATAATTAAAACCTATTTTTCACCGGAGTAGTGTCTCCATCGCAAGAGGAGCAGGAAAACTAATGAGGAGAAATTCTGCTTCCCTGAGCTCGAGTTCGCTTTGCGGCGTGATGGCAGCGGCGGCCACGGATCGGGATGAGGGCAATTCCGAGCCCGCGACACGTATGGATGAGCCAACGGGAATAAACTAATCACGTCGAGCGACCTGCGACAGCGGCTGGTTAAACTGATTGCTTGCCAGGAGCAGGGAACCGGCAGCTCACTTTACTTTTTATACGCTTAATAAGTCTAAGTGGCTACAAGCTTGCGTCGAGCCGCCGTGAGAGTGTTAAAATCAGGGTTGTAGAGCTTAATTAGAAAGACTGAGCTCCCATCTAGCTCTTGAGCTTGACCTCCCTGTTCCTGCTTAGCCATTTGTTGCACTTTGGAGGGGATGCATGGCTGCTTGGAAGAGGTCCATGGATATTTGGAGGGGATCCGTGGCCCTTTGGAGGGGATCCGTGGCACCTTGGTGCAGCGCGGGCGGCTGCGGCTCCCTGCTCTTTGCAGTTCGCAGCCCACACTCTTGGCTCCGTGCTCTTCGTGCTCTGGAGGTCCCGGACTGGTAATTCATGCAAGAGGTGACATTTTCAGCCCCGGCAGCAACGGCTTGTTTTACATTTGTACCAGCAGCGGATGAGGAGAGCGGTTTAAAACCCTTGTTAACCTCTCGTGTTAGGGCACGCTTCTGTTTCAGACTAATAAGAAAATTGCATCTTCGCCCCTGGATTCCTGCCGAAATTCCAGCCGAAGGGGAAGCCGCTTGGGCTTTCGAGCGGTTTCTAGACATGGAGAGCGATGGGAGAGCCCTGGGAGCCCAGGGGGATGAGGGGCAGCCCACACCTCGCTCCAGCAGCGCCCCTTGTCCCCAGGGAGGTGGTGAATCGGGTCCCCTGGGGCCTCGAGTTCGTGAGCGGGCTCTGCCCCTGCTGTGACGATCCAGGGCTGAGTGGGCAGGTCTGAACATGGGGAAAGCTCCGTCACCGTGAGGGTGGCTGTGCAGGGGAGCGGCTTGCCCGGAGAGGCTGGCGAGCCTCCATCCTTGGAGCCGTTTGGAAGGCGTCGGGACGGGATTCTGGGCAGCGCGGGCCCTGCCTGAGCGGGGCTGGCAGCGGCTCATCTCCAGAGCGCCGCGCAGCCCCAGCCCTTGGTGTGAACGCGGGGACTGAAGGCAGGAGGCAGCAGGAGCAGGAGCAGCGCCAGGTCCAGGCCTGCCCCTGCCTGTACTGCTCCGGTTGCTGCTCCAGGGCTGCGCGTGGGACACGGGGCAGGGTCCGTGGGGCTGCGTCCTGCCCCTGGCCCGGCACCGCGCGCTGGCAGCGCTGCTGCAGGGGTGACGTCTGCCACCGCCCCGTCACTCACCGAATAACCCGCTGGAAAACGCCTCACGGTTCCTACCAGCCCAGCCCGAGAAACCCCAAATCATCTTCTTCACGTGACCTATCAGAGGCCATTTTTTCCCCCTTTATGATTCCCTTTTATCATAAATTCCAGCCTCTTTTTATACACACACTTATTCTGCACCCTGCAAATATTTTGACAAGGTATTACTCTTTCATAAGGTTTCTGTAAATACCATTAGACTAGATATAACTCAAAATGATGGTGGTCCTTCCAAGACTTTCTAGACTTCCCATGGGTGCTGTTTAGCCCTTTAATTGCTTACTAATGTAAAAATATCATTGTTAGTACAGCATAAATCATGACAATTCTGCCCCACAAGAGGCTAAGAGCAGCTCAAGATGCCGTAATTAAGATATACTAATAGATCCAGCAATTTATTTAACGGCAGCTTTTAACAAGGTTGAAAAATGGCATCTCTCATATTCTAGTGGAGAAAGACAAAGAGCCGTCGTTCCCGCTGCGGCACGAGGCTGCGTGGCCCCGTTTCCGTAGCCGGGCATCCGATAAACCCGCGCACGTGGATTTTCCTGGAAATGTCTCTCTTCAGTTGCCTTCCTAAGTCTCAGATTGTCTTCAGCACGGAAAACTTGGAGCCTCCTGAATGAGGTCGGAATTGTTCTGGATGTCTTCTTAGAAGATGAGAAAAGAGAAGCCTGGTAGCTGCCTGGGAACTTGGGGTCATTTGTGCCCCTATCAGGCAACTCTCCGCCTGCATTTTGCCACTGCACTCCCAGCTCGCTAAGAGATGCTCTAGGCTTTTGTTACAGGGATTCACACCAAACACATGATTTTTTGGCAAAAAAAGGAAGCACCTTTGGTCCTTGCGGCTTCACATGGAGGCCTTCACATTTAGTCCTTAAGTGTCAGGTAATTAAGTGAGTAACTGCGTCATTTGCATTTCCTTGAAATGGGCAGAAGGGAGCTCGTTTGGGGGGTCTGGCGAGCGTCCTGCTTCCTTCAGGTTTCCTCCCATCCGGACAGGGCAAACGGCGGCCGCGGGCAAAGCTGTCGCTTACCCAGCTCCCTCTCCATGCTGTCATTGCCAGGCAGGCAGAGAGGATTCCAGACCCTGGGAATCAGTATCCAGCAGATGGGGAGGGATGAGCCCTGCATGCGAGAGCCGCTCCGGGTGGGAATTTGCTTGCCTTTATCTGCTCTCTGCAGCTGAGAGGTTTGCGTCGCTCCGGCAGGGCCCGTCCCACCGGACACGCAGGCGGCGCTGCCAGGAACGGGGCGCACGGGCTGGGAAGCAGCAAGAGTGACCGAGGGCCCGTCCTCCCGGGCTGGGCATCCAGGGAGCTGCCCTGGGCGCTGCGGGATTGCTCCGGCATCGGCAATAATGGCAACTACTGGTCCTGCTGGAGAGACATGGAGAGGGCGAGGGAGAGAGAGAAAGAGAGAGAGCAAAAGAGGAAGGGAGGGAGGGAAGAAGGGAGGAAGGGAGGAAGGGAGGAAGGGAGGTTTTCTGATCAATGCCCATCCAGTAAGTATAAAGCCAGCAGTTATCGCCTTGCCATGTTAATCGCAGTCTGCTTTAATTTTATGGCATTAAGATGGGATAAACCCATTGATTGTGAAAGCCCGGTGACCTTCAGCACATTGCTCAGTGTGAGCAATGTACCTGCGCTGAGCAAGTCCGGGCTGCAGCAACGCTTCCAGAGCAGAGCTTGCGCGGGGATCTTAGCATCTGTGCACTAATTATTAAGTGATTCGTGTGAATGACGTGCCTCCTAAGTGGAACATTTGGAGCTGTATTGTTATTCAGCAATGTTTATAGGAAAACAGGTGATAGGGTCCCAATTAATGTCACATATGGGCTCATTAGGCTTTCGGCTGATCAGAGGAAACCTCGTTCCTGTGACAAAGAGAACTTTCAATAATAATAATAATAATAATAATAATAATAATAATAATAATAATAAAGAGCTTTCAATAATAATAACAACAACAGCAACAGCAAAACAACAGCAACAACAATGTAATTGCCATGAATTACCCCCGGCAGCAATACGGTGAACGCCAAGGTGTTCGTGTCGCCGGCCTGTCTGCGCTGTCTCTTGCTTCAAGGCTGTAACCTGCGGTGTCTGATGAGCTGAGCTGGAGCAGCTGAGGTCCCGCAGCCCATTCCCAGCACGGGAAGCTGTAGGGACGGGCAGGAGCCCCCGGGATGTGGCCGGGAATGCCAGGAGGCTCCATGCTCCAGAGGCTGAGAGGGGCTGCTAGTCCCAAAGAGTTTGTAGTGAAGAGGAGGCCACCAGCGGCTTCCCGCGGCCACCAAGGAGCCACCTAGGACCAAGTTCATGGGCAGCTCAGAGGACTTAAATTGCACATTAGGAAAAATCTTCCTAGATACAAGAGCAGTTAATTTTTCCTAAGTATTAGAACAGGAAAACGCGTAAAAACGCGTCCTCGGAAAGCGGCGTGGCGGCTGCTCCTTGACGCCACCACGCTTGATGGAGGTGCCCATTTGTCATCGCTCCTGGCGCTCCGGCCGGCCCCGCGCTGTCCCTGCCGTCCCCCTGCGCTGCAATGAAATATTCAGGGCTGGCAGCAGCCGATGAGACGCGCAGGTAATGCGGAGTGACAGTCGCTGCGTGTGAATCATTGATATTTCGGATAATTGCAGTTCAAGTCCAGGCTCATAATGGCCCCTATTGATCGCGCGTCGGCAGCCAGATGTAGCGGGCGGCTCCGGGGCGCTGGGGTGCGGGTGTCTCCGGGGCTTGTGCACCTGGTACACAGGCACCGTGACCCCTCTGCAGAGGAGCACCAGAGCCCGGGAGGCTGCGGGCAGCGTTGCCCTTACCCAGAGCTGGTACTTCCAACATCTCAGACTCCTCCATAAGCAGGAAGGCAAGGCTGGTGAAGGAAAGCGAGCAGGAGTGTGGAAACTGTGTCAAGATGTCAGCATTTGCCCTGGTGGGTGTCCCCTCCCAAGCACGGCAGCAGCTTGCCAGCCTGTCATCAGAAATGACAGCAAAATTCAAGTTGTCTGCAGCCGAGGCACCCTGAGAAGCAGCTGGCTTGTTTAATAATGTCCGTGAGTGCGGTTCAGCTGCCGCCCTCCCTCGCGCAGACCAGTCGGGTTCCACTAACGGCTTGTGTCACGCGTGTCCCAAGCTGCTGGGCAGGAAGGCAGGGAGCGGGGCGCTTCCCTGCGCGTCGCCGTGCAGCAGTCGTGGTGAAGCGGGCGGGCAGCCCGCGCGCCTCGCCGGCATTCCTCCCCGCAGGATTTGCTCCTTTCCCTTTGGATCCCGTTTTTGCAGCACGCTGGGCTGGGAACCCGGATACGTGCTCCGGCTTTGGATGCTCGGCCCAGCTCCTGCACTGATGCCCTTCCTCTCACCTCTCCTCCATTTCCACCCCCTCTACCATGAAGCTACCTGTTATTTCTCCAAGAAACCCTGGCATAGCCGTGTCGCTGATGCTTTCCACATGCCAGGCTCACACTGGGGAAACTTGAACATGTTTAAAGGCCTGTAAATGTTTCCTGGAGACCTTCCCCCTCCCCGACGGAGGCGAGGGCAGGGTGCCCGGGCTGCGCGCGCCTGCCTTGGCCGCACATCTTCTCCCTTCCCATCCTGATTTCCCTGCCTGCCCCGGGGGACCAGAATAACAAACCCGCTCTCTGGGCCTCGCGGGGCTGCCCTGGGCTTCGCCTCGTTAATGAGGGTTCGTCAGCGCAGGGTGGAGGGAGGCGAGAGCGAGATGAGGCCTTTGAAGTCTGCCAGGGGCTCGCGAGGGCTCGGCGGCTGGAAGGAACCTGCGTCCTCTCCCCAGGAGACTCCGTAAGTGGAGGAAAGAGAAAAGCACCTTTATAGAGTTGCTTTTTGCGTTAATCATAGTCTAAGTGTGTACGGAGTGCAGTGCACCTGTTTGCTTTCCATGCACAGTCTACCTTTTCCTTGAACCCTCGTGAGTTGCTTCTCCAGCCATCTGCAGCCCTCATGAACTGATGACCCAAATGATGACCCAGAAGTAGTGACTCGCATGCCCCCGCGTTTAAATGCTTCTTCATATGCAAAGCTGCAAGTTTGTCTTTGCCTTTGAGGTGTCATTTAGCTCCTTTCCCAGGTGGATAGGGCAAGATTTTCACAACACAAAGCACAAAACAATAGCTCTTTGGGTTGCAAATTAAAAAAAAAAAACTCTGCCTGATATTTTGCTTTATTCAACAGAATAAGGGTTAGCACGTTTGATGCTGCTCTCGGTGATGTGCATCTCCCATGCGACGCTGCTGCAGTAAGCACCGGGCAGAGCTGGGAGGGGAACCAACAATCGCCACAATTTGCTCTCGCCCGCAGCAAGAAGCTGAAGGGGATGGAGCCGCCCGGGGATGCCGGGCTGGGGGGGACGGGGTTGCTCCCTCGGCGGCCCCTCCGGGCGCGGAGCCGCTGCCGCCCTTCCCTGTGCCGCGCAGCGCCTGAATAATGCAGGAGCGAGGCATGGAGATAATAGGGCTGCTGACATCTGGCTAATTGCCACGCCGGCTGCGGCGCCGCGCGGCACCGCGCACGCCTGCTGAACCGTGATGGAGACACCGACAGCGGGCGAAACACGCCCCGCTTTGCCTCTCTGAATGGTCTTGGTGACGCCGGCGCCTCCACTATTGTGTGGCTTCTACCTGTGGAGGACAAGGGCGCCCAGACAGGAGGGTTTGGGTCCTGCTTAGCTGGGCTTGCAGGTGTTGTGGTTGAACTGCAGCAGGAGTGGAGACCTTGCACGTGTCTTCTGCCTCTGCTGCTGCTGAAGATTGCGGTGTATAGTAAAAACATTCAGAAAAGCTCCACTTTTTTTCCTGGACTATTCCATTTTCCATTTCTGTAATTGCTTGAGATTATTAAAAAGGAGAGGAGAGGAGAGGAGAGGGGAGGAGAGGAGAGGAGAGGGGAGGAGAGGGGAGGAGAGGGGAGG
>JAVCKT010006383.1:15000-18510 GCA_032273925.1 Rhynchotus rufescens | reverse complement strand
TTATACTGATGTCTTTCCTTTTATGCCATGTTAGCCAGAGAACTACTTTTCCTATAAATGCAATAATATCTGTGTTAAAACAAGTTTTTTTTTTTTTTTTTTTTTTTTGAAGTACAGGAGGTTAATCTTCTGCAGGAGATTTTGGGCTGAAACAGTAAGGAGGTAACTGTGGCACAAATATTTGGATGCTGGTTTCACTCACCCATAACGTACCTGAAAACAAGAAAATCACCATATCCATACTTTGTTGTATAATGCTCTAAGATAGCAACGAAAATATCTACTTCAAAATGGTATGTATTGAACAAGTGATATTTTTATGTGCTAAGATCTTAGAGGAAATACCATATGTAACTGCCTGTGGTATTTTTGTATGAACACACACAGAATAGTAGTTTGGTAGATCCTGGCATATCACATTTAAAGACACTGTATTTCAAGTGGAATCACAGAAACATTTATTTTTTCAATAATATTTGAAAAAAAAATCTTTTTCAATAAATGCTGGCTAAGATCCCATGTTGCACTCCAATAATTTGCATTATATCCATTTTTTTCCAGAAATTAATCAGTAAAGTTCCCAAAAAAGAAAGCCTTTTTGCATGCAAAGTAAAAAAGGACTATCAATGCAAAGTAAAAAAGGGTATCATCAGACTGTTATTTGTGAGGGAACATCCTTCTACAAATGATCCAAGGAAAGTCATTTTGCAAATGGAAATGCTGACAGTGATATTCAGAGTTTCATACAATTTACAAATGTTAACAGTAAGATATCCCGCCTCTTACATAAATAAGGAATTTTTGTTGCAAGGGGATATGATTATCAGCCTATGATGTCAGCCTGTCCATGAGAGATCTAGCCATTTCTGTTTAAATGTTATGTATGGTTATGGGAATAACTTCACTTTTTTAAACTTCAGAAATAAAAATATCTGATAAATAAGGGATCCCGTCAACAATAATTAAGGGAACCTAAAATCCTAACAACCATAGAAACTTGTTTTCATCCCAGTGCAATAGGTCTGACAGTGTTGTACATGTTCTGCATAGGGGTGAGGGTTAGCCTACAAGATTCAAGTTGCAAGGCCACAGCCTAAGGATACTTACGGTCAGTGAACTTCATTATGATGTGATAAACTCCTATGAACATACCCTTAAAACACTGTCACGTGGTAGTATCTTTTGCTCCTCTAAGGTACCTTGGATCCCTTGGCAAGAAGTATGTACACTTACAAACTGCCTATCAAAACAGTAATAGTTAATAGAAAGATATCTAAATGAAGCAATATCAAAAGTTGGACTAATTATATGACTACAATGTTAGAAACATAAGAGTATGGTAGTAGGTCCAAGTATTTACCTCCATTATAATCTCTCCCTTTTCATATTTCAAAAGTATTTCAAAACTGATGGTATTTAAGTGCCCCAAATCACATAGGCAGTTTTACAAGCTTTCCCAGGCACTGAATTGTCATTCTTTGCATCTTTAGTGTCTAGATGAAAAATACGACTCTCTTCTCCTCCTAGTCTAAACTGGGAAGCTTGAGTATGTAGGAAATCTTAAGAATGAAGTTGCTAAACTTCAACTTCACATTAAACATGAACTTCAAAGGAAAATTATTTTTAGAAAATTTAAGGAATTTAAAGGTTTCTTTTTCCCTAATTAAAAATCCTTATTTTTAGACGCTGGCTTAATTTAGAATGACATTTATATAAAGCTATTTTGACCTAAGATCCTTCAAATGAATGTGCCGTGGTTGGCCAAGTGACTTGTGTGCCCTTGATGTAACAGAGAACATAAGTCCATTCCTATATATCTATTTATTT
The DNA here is from genome assembly GCA_032273925.1 of Rhynchotus rufescens. Lineage (NCBI taxonomy): Eukaryota > Metazoa > Chordata > Aves > Tinamiformes > Tinamidae > Rhynchotus > Rhynchotus rufescens. The sequence goes on along the minus strand of JAVCKT010006383.1, from coordinate 16,683 downwards.
AAAGCTTCTTGTTCTTCCATTTTAATCTCCATCCACTGTGAAGTATCATTGAAGGAAAACAATGGCATCTTAATTTAAACATAATTTTATAGAATACTGTCTATTTTTATTTACATATAGGAAAAGACTAAGGCAGAAGTAACCTGAAATCAGATGGCCCAGAAAAGGGGGCACTATGCCAGGCAGAGTCAGTGGACAGCCGAAGCCTCTGTAAAACCTATGCCCCATAAATCCTTCTTGAAGGAAAGACAATCTCTTATCTTTCTTGAAACAGGAAAGGCAATCTCCGTTTAGAAAGTCCAAAAGACATATGCAAATAAAACATATAACATAGAGTTGCTTCCTTACAGAGACATTTTGGTAGAGGCTTGATTCCATTTCTTACCCTTTACACCACTGATAATAATAGGAACAGCAATAATAAAATGCATGTCCTAATCTGCTCAGATAGTATGAGTCCCTTTCTCTCCAAACTTTTCTCTAGAGCTACCCAGCACAGTTTTATGAACAGCATCTTTTAAGTGTCTGTGGTGTTCATGGTTTTATTTTAAAAGCTTACTGTAGACTAGGATTTGCAGAGATTTGTAGTAAATAAGGAGAAATGTTTAATATTTAGCAGTCACAGTAAGCCATAGCATACACAGCATATACTTTTCTTATTCAGATATTTTTAAACAAATTGTGTCTTTACACTGTATTATCTGTATTAAAAAGTTACATTTTTGATGCATTTATTTTACCAGAAAATATTTGGGGGAAAAATTCTGCAATACTTTTTGGAACTTAACAGCAGACAAAATGCCTCATTCTGCAAGTAAAGCTTCCAGTTATAACAACAGGAATTTTGTGATGTAGTGAGGACATCAGACAGTCTATAGTATTCTAATAATTATACAATAAAATGCATGTAGCAAAGGGTGTGAAAAAGAATACATGAATATTGTGGTTTTATATGCGCATGTGTGGGGAGGGGTCTGTACTACAGCTGAAAAATGATTGTCAGCATTTGGGAACATGATGGATGATTATTAGAATAAAATGACTACTTTTGGCTAATGTGCCTTATGAGAGAATACAAGACTGACTTCTCAACTGTTAAATTGCTTAATGTAAACTCCAATTCCAGAGTGCCACTTTGGTTGTGTGGAGACTCATATGGAACTCATATCCTATGTTATAACTTGCAGTGGATTCCAGTACTCCTTCCGCCATCTATGAACATATGAAGAGCTTTATGATGCCCATGCAGGCGGGACCCATAAGTATCTGTCCACCATGGTGGTAGGTCCAAGGCAAACTGAGCAGCTCCACAGCTGTTGTACCCTGCATGGGCAAAGACTTCAGATCACAGGACTTAATCAGAGCTGAAAGATTCCCGCAACCAGGAGAGTCCCTGCAGAAGCACAGTAGGTGTGAGAATGAGTGGCATTTGGTTAGGCCTATCCTTGTACTTCCACATTTGGTGGAACCGTTGGAGAGAAGAGTAAATAAAGGCCGTAAGCCCCTTAAAATTTTAACTAAACAAGTTAAAATGTGTAAAACAGATAGAAATATCAAACAGTGCATCTCACTTGCAGATGTTTACAAAAATATGTGTGCTACAAACACATACACCATACATACGTTTTTTCTCTACTATTATTTTGAAATAATAGTAGATAATAACTCTCTTTCAGAAATAAA
>JAVCKT010006383.1:0-10000 GCA_032273925.1 Rhynchotus rufescens | reverse complement strand
CGAGGAATTACTCCTTAGCTCCTCACCTCTCTCCGTAGGTATATGTGTATCTAATGTATAGAAAATAAAACTGAAGCAGATCTATAGGTGCAGTTCTGAAGAGGACAGCCTTAAAGACAATAGGGTGTTTGCACTACAGGTTTCAAAGGCGCGTGTTTAATTACTGACAAACGCAGGTATCAGAACGTCTAAGGCGAACAAAGAACTCGATATTTGCATTAGAATTATTATTTTTTTTTCCCCCAAGCAATTGATTCCTGCAGTTGCTGCCCAGACGCCGTCCAGGCGAGGGGAGAGTCGCATCTCTCTGCTGAAGCCGCGTGCAAGGCGGCAAACGCTCGTGTGCCAGCGCCGGCCACCACAACCGCCCCCCTCTCGGAGACAGGATTTCCCCCAAGTGCTGGAGATCAGTAACTTGTATGTTTAATTCATTGCAGGAACACAGGGAAGCAATTTGCCCACGAGAAGCCTCGGGAAGCGTCGGCAACAGGCGAGTCGTCGCCGTGCGCTGCCCCGCGGCGCCCGCCCCGGCCCCGGCGCTGCCGGCCCCGCGTCCCGCGCCCTCCGCGCGCTCCCGCGTGCGCAGACACGTGGGGCTGACCGCACAAAATCACCTCTATTTTTTTTTCTTTCTTCTTGTTTTTTTTTTTTTTTATTTTTTTTTTTTTTTTTTTTTTTTTTTTTTTAACAAAATCCTGGTTTATTTAGAAATAAAGTTGCTCCTTCCCTCCTTCCTTCATTACCCACTCCCTCGCCCTTCCGTCCCCTCTCGCGAGCGGTAAATAAAAGCCCATTTGCATGGCTTTGCAGGAAAAAAAAAAAAAAAAAAGTTGCTGCTCTGCTAGAATAGAAGCCGGGCTTACCTAGTTTGGCAGGGTATGCAAAGTAGGATTGGCCGGATCAATTAGAGAATTATCTATTTATGAAATGTCTAGCTGCAATGAAAAGAGCTGGTACAATTATGAACTGTTGTCTTGACAACTGGGAAGGACTGATTGGATCATTTTATCAGTAGGGTTGCTGATTTCAAAAGCAAGCTGCCGAAAATAGTAAGGGACTTGGGTTTCAGAAAAGGGATTTTTTTTTCTCCGTCTTCTTTGCTGGTAGGGAAAAATGTAAAGGGGGTGGGGAGAGGGAGAAGGGTTTCGCCAAGAAAGGTCCGTGATGCAGATTTATTGGCAAAAAGCCAGAGTTGCTATTGTAAATTTCCTCGTCGGTTTCAATGTCAACCCAAGCTCGTATTTGAACCCGGAATCAGGGCAAAAGCATTATCACTCTGTCACTTTGTTGCCAGAAGTGGATTTTTTTTTGTTAATATTTTACTGTTACATCTGACAGGATTTCACATTTTCTGTAGCCCGCCTTTAGTACGTTGAACTGCCAGACAGAGAAATTAATACCCTGAGTGACTGTATTTTAATTAAGCAATTTCATGCAAATTACAAATTTTAGATTGCCAAATAATATATTGCACAAAAATTGTAGGCTGGCTGATCTGATATGCATGGAGTATTACTCTTCCAGGCGCTGTGCATACACGGGAAAATGAACAAAAATGCTAATTTCCAATCTACTATGCAAACGGTAAAAGATGCCTATTTAGATACATATGCTTTCCTTAGGAAGGGTAAACAGTTCTTTAATTTAATATAGCTGACACTTGAAGACATGTTTTCCTCCTTTACAAAGATAATTTTTTTTTTTTTGCATTGAACAAGTAAATGAGAATTCAAGTAGAAAACATCTTCTTAATGGCGACTAATAAAAACTAATATTGCATGCAATATAATGATATTAAACCTTGTAACTGGTACATAAAGCAAGACTATTCCTATTGTTGCTCTGTCAATAAACATCAAATACGCTCGCGTGTTAAATATGTGCTCCTCGACTCGGGAAGCGCTTAACCCTGTGAGCGGCCGGTTGAGCAGTGAGGGAGCGCGGGGCAGGAGGGCAGCGCGAGGCTCAGACCGCGCCGCGCTCCGCGCAAGGCAGGCGCGGAAAGGAGCCTCGCTCGCTCGCGAAGGAGCGAGACTCGCTGGGAATCTTGGACGCGGCTCCGGCCCGCGGGGCTCGCGGGAGGGTCGCTCGGGGCCACCCGCGCAGCGGCTGCGCTGCCCGGGGGCCGCTCCCCGCGGTCCCTGCGCGGGTGGCCCCGCGGAGCCTCCCGCGCACCCTGCGCACCCCGCCGCGCTGCGCGGAAGTCTCGCGAGCCCCAAGTTTGTGGATCAAGCGGCGGCTCGCCAAGCCGCTCTGCAAAAGGAGTAAGCGCGCCGTGAGAGCGGCTCGCGAGAAAACTACACACACACATATATATATATATATCTGTTCATTTCTGTCGCTTTCTGAGATGATGCTCTGCTAAACAAGCGGCTGCAATTCCGCAGAGCCTCTTAAGATAAAACTTTACACGAGCCCCAGCATCCACTCCTCATCCGTCCATCAAAGGGGCGACTCACGTGAGTGAGAGCGCCCAGGGTTCGCCCCCGGTTCTGCTTTCCCACTCAGCAACGACTTCATCTCCCAGCACCCGGAGCAAACAGCAGCTTCCCCGCAGGAAGCAGCTGAGCCTTCCCAGATGCTGCTCACAATTAACCTGGTTACAAATTTAGCATTCCTAAGGACAGGACTTGCAATTATTCCTGAAAGTGGGTGGGCATTCTTGCAAATCCTGAGCATCTTAGCCACATTCACTGGCTAAATAGGCTGCCACATAATAGGGCTAAAACGTAGAATACTGATCTGAATTTTAACTGCACTGTAGTGGTTTTCTTTCCTATCATTTTTTTTTTATATGCATTTTAAAATACAGATTATAATTGCAAGAATTAATACATTTTAAATTCTTTTTTTTTTTCCCTTCAGAATTTAAATAGTGTATTCAGGCTTTGCAAGAGTCTAGTGGCTGGTTTTGTTGGAAATACATGAATGGTTGTTGGGGAAAAGCACTGTCTACATTAGATGGATCTGATTTATATTAGGAAACTTTTTTGTTGTTGCTAAGTTCTTCTACTCCTTTTTTTTTTTTTTTTTTTTTTTTAAATACCTATTAATATCCCATGATAAGAATAGATGTGATTCTGTGAAATTCATGGAAATAAATTCATGGTCTCTGCATCTTCATATATATAGAGAGAATTTGCACAAATATTTTTCAAAAAGATTTTAATGGAAGTGTCTGTGCGCCTTTAGTCATTCATAGCAAAGACATAGTTCAGGTTGTTGAATGCAAACAAAGTTTGCAATATCAGAAGGGCTTTTTCCCTGGCAATATAATATGGGGGTAGGATATGTGAAGATCATTGCTAACTAGGATCCAGTCGCGTTAAGCCATATCGTATTTTCAGTTACACTAACAGTGTTTGTCCATATTAGGTTGGTGATGCTGGAAGCAGCACTTGTTCCTGAATCATTACATACTTGTGCGGAATTTCTGGTCATTATTGTCCAAATGCAATTACAGTATTGTAATTCAAATACTCTCTGCTTGCAAAGCAGTAAAAATTAACGATGGTCTTTTAAGCAGAAATTTCCATTCATATCACTGGACAATCTGCTTAAAAACTGGATGGCATCATGTGGCCATCACCTGGAAAGTGGACTATGCATGAATAGAAATATCTGGACCAATTAGAGTGCCTTCTTTTATGAAAACAACAACTAACAAACATTTTTGCTCTAAACAAGTGCTAATCAGACTATCCCTTGGAAATGACATAATCAAAATATTTTGTCAATTTTCTTCAGAAAACTTTTCCTGTCTGTGTTTTTTAGTCAATAAAACTGTTTCATTTTTGGTCAAATAATATTCTGGGTTTTTTTCCCACCAACTGTCAGGCAGTTTATCAAAATGATTTCTGTTTCATTATTAAACCAGACTGAGGGGTTTCTCTCTTGTGGCATTTGGCAGGGCAAATATTTTCGATACCTGCAACTTACCATCTTATTAACTGTGAAAAATTTCACTTGAACAATAATCCGTGTTCTGCCAAAGAATCACATTAACTTATTCCAAAGTACATTACTCAGCCAGAAATCTTGGGCAACATTCATATGACCTTTGACTGTTTTCAAAATGCACCTTTTTTTTTTTTTTTTTTCCAGAAATCTTCATTGAATAGTATGGGTTAATTTTTAAAGAAACAACCCAAGAGTTTCAGCAAAACTGTTATTATTATTATTGTCATTATTATTATTATTAATAAAATCAACTTGATTGAATTATTGAACTTGAATTTCTAAAGATTGTAGTCTTTACTCACAGGAGTGGGTTAATTCTTACTAAATTAAGGACAACCAGGATGACTTGCATGTATAAGAGTTGCAAGGTTAAACTCTAGGGCCCCCAGTACAACAGAGGATTTAAGAGCAGGAATTACTTCTCCTATGCAGAGATGGAGGGCTGAATTGGGGCCATAATGATTACGATGGCTGATATTTCTGGAGTTAAATTTTTTTGATTATTTTGTCCTTTGTGTTCTGACTTTAAGTTTTTAATACAAAATTATGGACATATTAAAAAAAAAAAAGGATATGTGAGAATTTAGGAGGTAGAAATGTATTAAAATATTAATACAGGATCAAATTATAAATACAGCAATTAACACATTATTTACAGATATCTCATGTAGACTTCTCAAATATCAAAGCAGGATGATGAAGAAGCTAGACTACTTGTACAGCCCAGATTATATTGGGATTCCTTAAAATGAAATTATCGTCATTGACACCATCATTTTTCACAGAAATTAGTCTGTTTGTTCAAAGTTTTTCTAGAGAGCTAGATCAGGTACCATAACAAGCATCAAAGGAGCTTCTTAGCCTAGTAGTAAAGGAGCTACACAGAACTGTAAGGGGACCATGGTACTGCCTGATTCACAGTGGGAACTTGAAAACTTGAAATTTGACCATGTGAGAGAGATGCTCTAGACATCTTTGACTAATCTGGGATGCCTTCTCTCTCTCCTTCTCTTTTTTTCAGGCAAAGGAATTCTTATTTTCCTGATAGCCCTTCCTAGACCGCTCATCAATCTGAAAGAGCTTCATACTTAGGTTTAGAAAGAATCAGATTTAGCCCTTACAAAATTGGCAAATTTTGTAATTTGCCAACTGCTGTCTATTTGAATGACTGAATTAGAGTTCCTCAAAGTTTAACTGATGTTGATATGGCTTTTACCAAACAACAACAGCAGCAAAAAAAGAAAAGACATGAGCATTAATCTGTATTATATTACAGACATGAGCATTAATCTGTATTATATTACAGAAACACAAGTTGCACCTTTATGCTAATGCTTCCATTCCAAATCTTTTATTTAAGAGTATATAACGTAGTCATAAAAAATCATTCAGAACTGCAATGAGGCATTAAAATGGATCAAATTTGAGAATAGTTTTGGATAATTTTTAAATGACAGAAAGACCAGCAAAAAAGGGGAATTCCTTTTTGCACTTTCACCATTCAAAAATTGGACTGATATCCTCTACTGTTGAAGAGCCTGCTTGTAGCACCTAAGTATAAAATCAAATACCAAGTAACTTTTTGATTTCCTGCAGAGACAGACTGACATATATTTACTGATTTAAAGAAGCAAATGTTTATACAGTCATTTTTACCATAGATTTTGCATAAAATTCAGTCTTGGCGAAAGATATTGCATCCCCTGATGACGTCAATAGAGAGACAGTTCTGCTCACTATGCCTTTTATATCTGTGTTTAGGGGCTAGATATACACAATATAATAGTGTCAAAGACATTATTATAAACAATGAAGGGATAAGAAACCCTCAGGAGTTGAATTTATTTTTCTATTGCTGGATGGAGAAAGTCCAGAGTGTGCCCTGTTTGCTAAAAGTATGTTTTTAATAATGCACTGGAACATGGCAAGAAACTTCTTCCTGGAACGCTTATCTGGAAACACCAGTGGTTTCCAAAATACAGGATAGAGAGGGGGAGAGTGGTTAAGCCTCAGGAAGCATCCTCTTAGAGCTGAGAGCTCTCACTTAATAGTTTAAGGGCAGAGTTGGGAAACCTCCGGAAAGTGGAATCCAGGAGAGGTTCCTGCTGGCAGTTCTGTCCTAGGGAAGGTGCAACAGGAGAGTTGCTCCTGCCCCTCAGAGGGTACCTGTCCTGTAGCAGGTTACAAAAAGCTGCCCATCTTTGTAGACTGTGCCATGGCTGTACATCCTCAAGGGGATACAAACAACAATAAAAATTAAAAAAAATGCTGGGGTTGACCTTTAGATACAACCTGTCAGTTGTGGAGTGGGGAATGCTCCAGGATTCAGGCTCAGGAGAGGGATAAAGCCGGGGACAATTGTAGGTTTTCTTTTTTCTTTTTGTTTGGATTAGTGCAGTGACAAATTGCCATAAAGTGATATCTTTCTTCAAGTCAATAAAGTTGCAACCATCTGACTGAAACATTCTAGGTTTTGTGATTTTCTTTTTCACACTTATCAGCCACTTTGAGGAATTCCCTCTCTGCAACCAAAACTAGGAGTCACGCTCATGCAGATCTGCCTTCTTCCCTGACACAATCATTCAAAGTACCTTTCTGATGAAACGCTAACACCTGAGCAGATCTTCCGCCAAGGACACCGCTACCTGTGTGCTGGAGCACATTCCCTTTACTACAACGATGATTCACTGCTACAAGAAATAAACACTGGTGTTGAAGAAATTGTTTCTGACTTGTTGAGAAGTAACTCCAGGCCCTGAAATTCCTTCCTATCACAGCACACAAAAGGAATCGTTATGTTAATAGGATGACTATGGATCCAGGTGAGAGGAGAGAGAGGGAAGACAGATTGTTGGAAAAAGGCTCTCAAAAGGGTCTCTCTAACCTATAACACCTGTATCTGCACAAGCCTCACACCTTCTAGCACAAGGGTAAGTAGCTGGGATGTAGCATGTATTTTGGCAGTGAAGACAGAAGTTGGGCAAAAGTAATCTGTGCAGAGCAAGTCCCATGGCAAAGTGACATATTGATATTGACTTTATTACTGAATAATGCACTGTCAGCTCCTCTGCAGATCCCAGGTAGTCTCAGCTTTACCTATAGAGGCTGTAGATCAGAGGAGTCTGCGGAAATGGGATAGAGCAAGGCTCACTGCTCTGAGCACTGTGGACACAGCCTGACTTGTACCAGCTGGTCAAAAATGTGTCTCTCAGTGACTGCTTATTGCTTACTGTTTGAAATTACCATTTCTGTAAAGATTTCTCCTGCTGTTTTTGCCCTTTCCTTGCTTTCCACTGGCAAAACGGAAAAAAAAAAAAAAAAAAAAAAAAAAAAAAAAAAGGAGGGGGAGAAAATTGAGAAAATTAAAGGAGAAGGAAAAAATTGAGAATGGACAAAAAGAAAGAAGGGAAGGAAGGAAGATAACTCTCTGTACTTTCTGTTTTGTTTTTCTTGTAGAAAATAACAGCTTTTGGGATTGCACAGAAACTTTTAGTGATGACTGGTATGTTATTCACTGTTTTCAAAGTCCATTTCAGTAAAGAATAAAATGTTTCAGATTAAAATGTCAATGTTTATGCTCAAATGGTCTCACATGTATGAGATTAGAAGTATTTTTCCATGGGTTCCTGATTTCCACACATTCTTCATTCTGCATGGCTGCAAGCCATGCCTCATAAAGGTGAGAATGTGGCATAACTTTGCAGACATAAAACCACAGCTCTTTGTGGTATGCTTTTTGGTTTTATATAAGACCAAATGTATGGTGAAATTCTAGTTGCTTTAGTCTGTTCCGTGGGCTGGGGCCACCTGAGTAAGGGAAATCTGGAGAATTTGGCTTTCATATTAAAATATACATAACATAGCTTTCAAAACACATTTTGTGTTCACAAAAGCTGCAATATTATGTTTCTTCTATTCAGGTGATTTTGGCAAGAACTTCATGTTAAAATACAAATTTCAAGCTAACTTGAAGTTCAATAGAAGAATAAATTATTGTGATAAGCAGTAGAGTTGGTATTGATTTCTGATTTCTAACATCTCATGTAATTGTATATTATTTGAGGAAGTCAAATACTTCTCCTAGAACTGCAGAGTGCTATTACAGTTAGTGTTGCAAGCAAAATGAGCTGTTATCAATCAGAACTACAAATATAAAAGCCTGAGTGACTTTTCTACATTTTTGTTGACATATAAACAGCAGTCATTTTTGTGACAAAAAGAAGCAAAAGGAGCTGGATGTGGAGGTTTGCATGGAGGATGAGCATTCGCTCACATTCTTGACTGAAATTGGCATTTACTTCACTGTAAAGGTCTTGAAGGACATCACAGGCTCATTCTTTCACATCAGCTTTCATATGAGCCCTGGACTTTTGTGGGGATAGGGCTTTATTTTGGGTACGATGCAAAGCACCTGCCCCTTCTGAGAAGAAATACCTCAATTCTTTACATCTGCGGCCTGCTGACTCTCATACAGCTTGCTTGCAAAGAAGAGGGAGGAAAGGACTTGCCAAGAAAAGCTTTCCCATGTTTATCTATTCTCTATTATGAGATGGCTTTGAAAAATGAGAGATAAATATCTTCTCCTTGCTCAGTGTTCACTCCAGAACATCATAGGTGCTCTCCATCCAGGCAGATAGAGGTAATTCCCTCTGATGCTGCCTATGTTACATCTAGTCTATGTTTAAAAAAAAAAAAAAAGAGAGAGAGAGAGAGAGTTTCACTGCCTAGTGGCTCCTTCAAAAAAACAAAACAAAAAAAGCCCCATACACATAAAAGCAAACTTTCTAATCTTTGCAAACACATTTAGCCATGAGGATGTTAGTGCTACTAATAGGAGTCCTTCGGCTAAATCCCTACACCTTTCTGTGCTAATATGCACAAGAAGTAATGTTCTGTAATACCATTCAATCTCTATTTTTATGTCATGCCAGTCTAATATTCCTCAGCCCATGGCAAATATGCCTTCAGAAAATAGCCTGAGATGGAATGGGAAAAGAGCCACGATCAGATGGAAATCAGTCATTGAAATAGTTCTTTCTAGTGGGTTGATAACCCAGACATTTAGGACATAAAAATTGTAGGGATGGTTTATGCTGGCTGCAGTCTCTAGCTGGAAGATTTGGCTCTAAAAAAAAAAAAAATCCGCTGAATAGAAAAAGAGAAGGCAAGATCTGAGGAAAAAAAAAAGGGAACTTCCTGAACTACAATCAATTTGTTTACAATTGATAGCATTAGGGGATGGATGTAGAGCAAGCTAGTATGGTCCAAAGACACTTAAAACAATGAAGCAAAATCAGGAGGCCACATATAGACAGGAAAGAAAAAAATTTCTGATAGTTCCTTAACCTTGCAGAAGGATTCTTATTGTGAATAATATTAAAGGGAGCTGAAAAATGAGCTCAGAGAACTGCTCTTAGAAATTCCAAAGTCTCCACATCTTTTCCCATTTCATCCAAAATATAAGAAGTAGGAAGACATGTTTTCTGAAGCTGTTGACTGAAATTTTCTAGAATTCTCTTCTGACAGAATTTCTGTAAGGGGCACACATTTATTACAATGCTATTAATCAACAAAAAGAGCATAAGAATTTGTCATATGGACACACACAGGTTTGGTACGCTTCCTGCTGGGAGACATATAACTGTAATTAGCAACAGGTGTACCTAAGAGAAAATCAGCATCCCATTAGCACTAGCAGAAACGGGCTGAGCCCCCGTGTCACATGCCACAGTTGAAATGATGGAGCCAGGAAGTCCTTTCTGCCATTTGTTTACTCAGGCTGGGCAACCTGTGACGGGGTAAAACACAGGCAAAAACAACAACAACAGATTATTAGAAACTTATAAATAGATTAAAAAAATAAAATTATTTTGCTGTACATTACAAGACCCATAATTGGCAATTCATATGTAAGAGACAGGGGAACAGTTTCACTTTGTGAGTGTTTTTTTCAATTAATGAAGCATAGAATCATAGAATGCCCAAGGTTGGAAGGGACCTCAGAGGTCATCGAGTCCAACCCCCCTGCACACACAGGGTC
>JAVCKT010006381.1:16239-45551 GCA_032273925.1 Rhynchotus rufescens | reverse complement strand
GCCCGGCCTCCCGCCCGCCATGACCGGGGAGAAGCTGCGCTCGCTGCGCAGGGACCACAAGCCCAGCAAGGAGGACGGGGACCTGCTGGCGCCCGGCGAGGAGGAGGCGGCCGCCGCCGCGCCCGGGGGGCTCTTCACGGGCGGGCGCGGCAAGGGCGGCCGCGCCGGCGGCCACCGCCTCTTCAGCAACCACCAGCACCGGGCGCCGCTCAAGGGGGGCCCGGCGGGCGGCGGGACGGGCCCGGCCGCCGAGCCCGAGCGGAGCGCCGCGCACTTCCCCGTGCACGAGTGCGTCTTCAAGGGCGACGTGCGGCGCCTCTCCGCGCTCATCCGCACGCAGGGCATCGGCCAGAAGGACAGTCACGGTGAGCGCCGCGCGGGCGCGGAGCGGGCCGGGCTCCCCGGCCGCCCTGGTGCCCTGTCCGGGGGGTTTTGGCCGGGCTTTGGCCGCGCATCGCTGCTCCTCGCTTCCCCCGTGCCCGCCCGCGAGCTGCGGTCTGGCTCCTTGTTTATTTACCTGCTTTTAACCTCCCTGTTTGTCTTTCCTGACATTTGGCTGGCCAGGCACGGCAGTGGAAGCTATAATGGGAGCTCTCCACAAAAAGCAGCGAGGCTCGGCCTCACCTAGGCAAGGTTTCCTGGCATCTCCTTAATGGCAGCAGGCACGTTAGTCACTTCTTTATAGTCGTGCAAAGAGGAAGCTCTTCCTGCGTCCCAGAGTTACCTCGTGGCCCTTCAGGGCGCTCCGTGGTCCGTTTGGAGCCGTCACCCCTTCTCCTTTGGAGGCGACGGGATTTAGGGGGGCTTGGGAGGGTTCCTTGGCTGTCAGTTTTCTTTCGTTCTTCTCTCGTTGAGGAAAAAAAGCTCTTCAGATCCCAGCACTGAGAGCAACTGTCTGGTCGCTTGTCACTCTGTGAGGTTGCATCAGCCATGGGAGCAACAGTAGCAGCAGTAGGAATGTGATCCTCACCGTACCTTATAAGATATAAATACTTAAAAACTTCCTAGGACATTTAGCACAGTTGATTCAGCGAATGGTCTTCATGTGTAAAAAATAAATTAGCCTGTCAAGTTACCTTAAAAGTTTAATTTGTGTTTTTGTTTGTTTATTTTAAATATCTGTAAGTTTTCTGCCTTTTTCTCAAGAGTAGCTCAGTCTGTTCGTGCTGGAGAACATAAGTTAAATGGTGTGTGGTGTCTGGAGAAGCTGTGCCTAAAGGATGTTGTTCTTCCTGATTAAGAGATGACAGTTTGCTTTGTTTTCATTGTGTAAAACAAAAAGGAGCGTTAAGCAGCAGCCATCCATGGGATCGGTACAAGAGGAGGAATAACTTAATTTGGAATTATAAACCACATCCCTGACAATCGCGGGCATTTTGAAATACAAACCAATGTATGCAATACTAGAGTAACTTCTGGTTTCTCAGTTAAGATGGGCACTAGTATTTCTTACAATTGTTTGTTACCACATTTTTTTTTTGAGTAGTGTGTTTTTCATGCCATCTTCCTTCAGGTTGTTGCTGCTGACCGAGTGAAAGCAACAGGCTCAGGAAGACTCTTTTTCCCCTCTTTCTTCTACTGATTTCTGCTCTCTGCCTCTCCCAGCTTCTCGTCAAATAACTTGCTTCACTGGTATCTGTGGCACTTCCTGACCCATCTTTATTATGTGGCACTTCCTGACCCATCTTATCCTGACCCACTAGCATCTTTGACCACAAATATTGATACTGTGGTTTATATGTATATACGAGTGTGTGTACATATATATTCATTTTTCAAATCAACACTTTTCTGCTTTCTTTTTACACTTTAGAGTAAAAAATCTGTGGGCATTTCCATCTCATTATCTTCCTCCAAATTTTTACTTTAGGTGTTGCTTTGCACTTTTTGAAAGGTCTGGCCAGTATTACCTTATTGCTTTCTGTCATTTTTCTGCCTGACTCCGTGATTCACTTACTTACATATTTGAATTGTAAGTTATTGGGGTAAATATCCTCAGTTTACAATAATAATCAAAAATAAGACAGAAGAATCCAACTGCATGACAAGCGAGTGACTGAAGGGGAAAAAACTCCTTGTAACTACTGTTGCTTGTAATTTGGCCCTGTTTTTAGGGTGTATTTAGGGTGCATTTATGTCCTAAAAAGCTGAGTCCTAGAGAATATTAAATCCATGGTGTTCTAATGACACAAACATTTGCTGTGTTTGTAAATTTGAGCGTAGTCTTGCTAACTTACTAATGAGCAATGCTTTTTGAGCGCCATTTAGAGAGTAGGGCCAGTATTGCTATTCTGAAAGAAATGAATTGCTTTTGGGAAACTTGTAAGTGTACATATTAGCTATCTTTTATATGTAATTGTAGGAAAAATATAAATATGTATTAGAAATAACAATATACTAGCGTGTTTCAGAAGAGGCAGATCTTTTTCCTGAGTTACACTCCGCAAGCACCTTGTAGGTGTGCCAAAAATGTGCCTGTACCTACATACATGTTTAACTTTTAAGCTTTTATTAGGCAAGGGCTCTGCTTTGTACAAATTATTTTTGTTTACATATCTGGGTGTACACCTGCAGTATTTTAGACACGGATGTATGAGTAATGCCTTGGAATAAGGCCCTGTAGTTCACACAGATTAAATTTGGGCAGGAGGATTATAAATGCTACCAAGCTACTGATATCAATAAAATAGTCTCCAGGTACAAGGGAGACTATTTTAGGGAGTGGTTTATATGGTGAATCAAGCAGAGTTATTGTCAGAAGGGAAGTCTCTGAGAGGGAACTTGATTGCAGCTGTTCAGGTGTATTTATACACAGTCTCAGTCTAAAAGTGATCAAATCAAACATTATCAGGAAGATGATTAAGTTATGTTGAAGTAATCAAAACTGCATGTCAGCTACTTGTGATAAAGGGCACTGTAAATAATTACTGCTCTCCTAAGCAGATGAACCATATAGTTTTATTTTTGCACCCTTCTGTCTCTTGCTGGCAATTGTCTTGTGAAAAGCTGTGTGTATTCATAGTGTGAGGCTTGATGTTTTGGTTTTGCTTTAATTTATTGAATGCTGCAAATGGTTGAAACTCTCCTTTGCCCCTCTGTCTTGCCTTCCCTGGCAGAAGTGCTTCGTTGCCCTGTGAACTGGGTAGGAAGGATTGATTAGGGTTAAAGTTCACAATTTTTCTCCCCTCTGATTATTTTTAACCCTGAGTGGTTTGACAGTCTAATTACAGTATTATTCTGTATGCTGTTGATGGTAAACATTCAGGAGAAGCCCCAGCTCTTGTTGATACAAATAAGCAGCTGATCACGGTTAGTATTTTAAGATCGATGGAACTGGAAGTTGTGCTATGTTGGAGTTGCAGTGAGAAGATTCCCTTCGAATACAGTGGTGACTGGTACTAATTAAAGGGTGAATCTGGGATTTCTGCCACCATGCTTTGAGATCTCCAGCTTTCCCAAAGACGCAGAAGCAAATTTGTTCCTCTGTTCTTGCCAGATAGCCGGAATTCTGAAAAGCAGAGAAAGCCTCTGGCTGCTGCCCTTCAGACCCTGATAAGTCCTGCTGTTGCTGGAGTGATAGAGCTGCCAGTGCGCGCTCGCTGCGAGACTCCGGCAGCGCTGATCTCTGCTGCGAGGCGCTCGCTTCCTCTGTGTCCTCCTGGGCAGAGTGCAGGCTGGTCTCTGCCTAAGACTATCGTGGGGTAAAGGAGGTCCTCCTGCCTGAAAAGCGTGCTCGTGCAGGTCTGTGTAGGTGGTGTTCTGCAGGCTGAGACTCTGGGGACCACTGCTGCACCCCAGTTTCTTCATTTCTGTGACATGTAATCGCATACACATTTCGTAGTTTAATAAATCAGACTGAAATTTGCTGCTGATGTAACTGTGTTTGGACCAAAAAGCATCAAGACCACTGTGGATTTAATCAGATTTCAGGAAGGCCAAAGTGTTTAGTGTTGGAACTGGGCAAAATCCTTTTCCGTGCCTAATTTTTTTTGAGTGTGCCAGGGCTGGTTCTATCCCTTGATTCTTGGTGAGACTGTTAGCTTTTGGGGAGAGGGTGCAGGAGTAACAGAAGGTTTGGTTGACAGGTCAGGATCAAACTTCACATGAAAGTACTTTCTATTATTATTAACCAATTTAATTTTTAAAAAAAAAAAAAAAAAAAAAAAAAAAGAAAAGGATTAATGTGTTTTTACAAGGATTGGTTTACTGTGTATATTTCCAGGAAAGATCCGTCTGTGCCGTCACGCTCCAGGCTTATCTAAAGCAGCCGTGCACTGCTCTGTTGTGTTCTCCCCCACCGCCTCCCCTCCCTTCCCGAACGCTTTTCCTCACTTACCTGTTAGTGATTCCTCTCCCTCTGGTGCGTCAGCCCGTGTCTATTTTATCACACTGATGTCTGCTAATCCCTAGATTCCTACTTACCACGTGCTTACTGGCTTAAAAAGCCAGCGTGAAGGATGATCCTTCTTGCTGTGGATTAGGGGAAATATCTCCTCCTTCTCGACCATCATGCCACCGGGAAAGGGAAATACAGGGACAGTTAATGGAACTGGAGTTCTCACAGTTTGCTGCTCTTGGGCTTGGCCTAGGGAGAAAGAGGCTTTCTGACAATTCATCACCAAGCTTAAGCTTTGACTGCTTCTGGCAGTTAAGGAGAAACGCTTTTGGGAGGTGATTGTGTTTTTTTATTTTTTATTTTTTTATTTTTTTATTTTTTTATTTTTTTATTTTTTATTTTTTATTTTTTATTTTTTATTTTTTATTTTTTATTTTTTATTTTTTTTTATTCCATTTACACTTTTCATCTTCCTCGAAAACGGTGCTTCGACGAAACACACAAAAACATCTGTTTTATATGTGCCTCCATCCCTGCCCCCCTTGTCTGTTTTATTCCATTTTCCACTATAACTTTTGAGCTGTGCTCTTTGGTGTGTATATGATTTCAGCATGAAAGAAAATTCTCTGTTGGAAGAGATCCCTGGAGGTAGCGTAGTCCAGCCTCCTGTTCAAAGCACAGATACCATCAGAGTTAGATCAGGTTTCTCACAGCCTTGTCCCGGAGAGTTTTGAAATGTGTGTTATTACACGGCTGATATATCGGTTCACATTTACCAGCTGAATTAAATTCATCAGAGTTCTCAGAACTGTCACAGGCCGGGTTGGCTTTCTTCATTTTGCTGTTTCTTGCCACTGTGCCAGCCTGTCATAGGTGCCCGAGCTGTCTGCCTCCAGACTGAAAAGACATCTCTATTTTATTCAGCATTTGAAAGGTGTCCTTTTTATTTATTTTAAGGCTTATTAATTGAAGAGAAAACACAGCATCTAATGGTTTTAATATTTTTTTCCTACTAAAATGCCTAATTAGATGAGCAAAGTGTTTCCCCTGTCTTGCATAATTTCAGTTCTCCAAGTGTATGTTTTGGCTTATTGTCAAGTTTGTTCCTCAATAACATGATTACTTTAGAGGCTTAACAAAGAAGCAGAGTTGCATTCAATATTCTAAAATATGACATCGCTTGGAGAGGTTACAAAATCTATTAACAGAAAATTTGAGGTTAGCTTAGTTAGAGTGTGCATAATGAATGAGGATGTAACCGAGATGTTGCTGGTGACTTGCAGGAGGAATAATTTATACTGTGTTTTGAATAACTAATTAAAAAGCACTTAGGAACTCTGCCTTTGCTGTGTCTTCATCAGAGATTTCACGATACCGTTTTATATCAGTAATGCTTCTTTATAAGAGAATCAACACATGTTTAGGGCTTTATCTTCTAGATTTGTAGTGAAATAACATTGTCCTTTGCATGTAGCGATCCTTATTGCTAAAGTGGTCCTGTAAAATACCCTTAAAATCCAGTGTATTGGATTGTGAAATAAACTTGTTACCTTCATTTTTTTGCTGTCAACTTCACTGAAAAAGTGTTTAAATATTTAAGTACAGAGTAATATATTTAAATGGAATAGTTTTGCTTCAATAGGCTTTATTAAAAAAAAAACTAGAATTTTAGCAGCATGAATGCAGAAAAACAACTATAACTCATTGTTCATATTTAAGAAAACAACTACAAAATATGTCATATGTGTAACCTGGAAAGCAGCAGATTGTTTATAATTTCTGCTAATAATCTTGGATGCTTTTTTTATTGTTTTTTGTTTGTTTTGAGATGTGGCATTACAATAGGAAGACTGCTTTTTTTTAGTGAAGGTTGGACTGTTATTTCATAACCTGTCCGATGCTGTACTAGTAAAAAAAAATTACAGAATCTTTGAAAAATTAATGAAATATGCTCTTAAAATTTTAATCAGAAACATATCTTTGAGTAGCTGTTACCCTAGATCTGTCATACTTTATAAAATATCAGACTTTTCAGACCATTAAAGTGGAGAGGTTTTGTATCATTTTATTGAAAATATAAGTGGGTCTGTCTTCAGCTGGAACAAGTTTCAAGATACAAATGTACAAGCTTTGTCTGTGAATTGTGTTTCAGCTGTACCTATCTTGAAAGTACCATGTTAAGATAGTATGTAGGACTTTAAGAAATGCAATTCAGATTTTAGTGTGTATCTTTTTTAGGTCACAGTAGCTGATTTTCTTTAGTATGCGAGTTTTGAGCTGTGTGTGCAAATTCCTCAAGGAATTGCAATGATTTCTATTGCATTGAATCTAATATTTTGCATTTATTTATTTTAGGAAACACTCCATTACATCTTGCTGTGATGTTGGGCCATAAAGGTGGGTAAACCCATTAATTTTATCTCATCTTAAATTATTAAAATATTGAATTATTACAGATTTGCAAGATTTTTATTACAAGACTTGGAGGGTGCCTGAGGGAGATTTCCCCTTTTCGCTTAATGGGTTCTTGTGTTTCAAACCAGTTAAAATCTGAATAGTTTTTTCTGAGAAGGAGGAGCCTCACAGATTCATAAGAGAAAGGTTTAAGGAGAAATCAGGGCTATTTCATAAGGTATAATGAAGTCAATACATGGAGTAGGGTGGAAAGACTCTGGAAAAGAGTTTTGAGTGAGAAAGGAGCCAGCCGTAAGCAGCAGAGACCCCCCCGGGGGCTGTGGGGGGCTCTTCCAGCCGGGTGGGCAGGACCTGGATCCGGGCAGAATCCTCAGTTCATGCATGCTGCCGAAAGCTCCCTAAATCCTAGCGTGTAAGGATGCCCCTTTCCATCTTCAGCACGTTTGTGGTTGTTGCTGTGTCCTCTCCTTGATGAACTCGGAACCGTTTGCTTGAGCAAACACAAACAAGGCGGTTTCCTGCGCAGGAGGGTTGCAAGTTACAAGGCTAAAATCTACGCGCTGTCAAGCAGCGATGATCGGGCACGGATGTAACTGCTGCTGATGCGTTGTGCCTCATTGCACTGTTTGTTTCAAGCCCTGACTTGTCTCACGGTCATTAGTTAATGTTTACTAACCTTGCCCTCTTGGTGTAGTAAGGTGTGTGGGCTGTTTTGTTTTGTTATAAGGTAATTAGCTGTCTTGAAGGGGCATTTTCCACATAACATGGTGTGATGCTGTTGTAGGTAGAAATACAGATAACAGATTTTGATCAAAGGTGTTTCTTCTAATAATGCTGATATTTTAATTCAGTACGGTTGAATATTTACTATTTTAGTGTATTCTAAAGCTTTTTTGGCTGGTTTGTATTTCAAATCTAGGATAGAAAAGCCGTGGCATCCACTGTTGACACTCCTCACCTGTACTTGTACAACGAGGTGGAGCCTGCAGCCTGCTCGATGCTGCTGGTGGTGGCTTTGAGCATCCTGCACAGGCTCTATCAGCATTTTAATCTTCATTTTTTAATTGTACATTTGAATTACAACCAGTCATTTTCAAACTCTTCGTAAGAGTTGCATGAAAGGTGGGACTTGGTGACACTTGAATGGATTGCTTAGTCTATTTGTGTTCCAGACAACTGTATCTAAATTATTTATTTAAAATTTCGTTGTAAATATGAAAAGGAGGAAGTGAAGGAAAATCTGATCAAATTGTTCCAGTGACAACTGTCCTTACAGTTAAGCTTTTCTTAGTATCAAGACTAAATTGATCATGATGCAAACATAAATTTTGACTACTACATCTGTGTATCATAGACATTAGGGACATTTTATTCAGTTTTTCTTTCCAGCATCTTTTCATACACTTGAAGGTGGGCTATGGTCCTGAATAATGTCCTTGCGTTTAGTATAGCAAAGAGAGGAGAAACAATTCTTCTGGATGCATATCTTAAATTTTGTTTTATGGTTCATTTCTTGGCTTCTTTGTGTATTGCTGGTCAGTCTTAGTGCAAAATCCTAAATTGTGATTTACTATCAGGGTGCTTGTGGCAAGCTTACTCAAACATAGCTCCAATTTAGCAAGACTATTTGCATATGTCACCAAGCATAATGTTTGATAGTCATTATTGATAGTTTAGATTCCCATCACTGCTTAGTGTGTGTGATCTACCAACAACCCTATGCCCTTTTCTGCCTGCTTAGTCAAACCCATTGATACTGAAGATTAATTTCACCCCCTCACCCCCAGAAGGATACGTTCTGGTTCTTCAGCTCCAAATAGCAACATTATAGGTGATATTTTACCAAGGGAAATACAGAGTGAATGTACATCCTTTTTTGCTAAAAAATGCACCCTGGCTGGCGAGCTGGCCTCATTTGCCCGTTCAGTTTAGAGTGGAGGTGCTTACCTAAGCAGCCATAGAAATACCGTTGGATGATTAGGTAGTTCAGGCTTGTTTATTGACTGCTGGAGATGGCATGTTCCCGGCTCTGGTCCTTCCTTTCCAAGGCGGTTCAGCGCTGACTCACGGCTCGTGCATCTCGAATGGCTCGTGCAGTTTCCTGTGCCGCCTACAGTAGGAGAAGAAAAGCCAGGAAGTTCCCCTGTAATTCCTGCCTATCCCGTTCATTCATTCATCATTCATCATTCATCATTCAGGCTGCAGCATGATAGTGCTGCATCATTTGTAGATGGTTGATGGTGGATGATACATGAGGAAAACAGTTAGCAGTTAAAGTACAGTTAAAGTGAGGACGGTATATTCAAAACACAGAAGCACATAGAGATTTCTTCTTCCATGTTGCCAGTCCTGGCTAGAGTAACTGTAGCGTGATGTGGGATGTTGCCTTGAGATGGTATAGCGGGTAGGGAGATACTTGGGTTTGTGTTGCAGTGAGAGCCTCCCCTCCTTATCCAGGGTTCTCAAAACCTGCCCCAGCTCTGTGGCTCTAGGCAGGTTTCTAGCAGCCTGGGCCACCTTTGACATTGACAGGGGGAAGGCTGTGCATCCTTCTCGTGTGCAAGACCATTAAGTATGTCCAGATGCAGACCTTTGTGCGTGAAGTCAAGAGAATCTATTTAGCTTTTAAAATGCTGTTATGTGTTTGTGTGCCTGCACGCATGCATACCCACGCATAGGCAAATACACCTTTATAAAAAGCAAAATATGGAAACCAGGAGGGTGGTAATTCTGAATGTAAGTCATGGTTGATCACTTAGGCATTAGGGTTTTAATGCTAGTATTGAACAGGAAAGCGCTTCACATGTTTTAAATATTTTTTGTGTGTTTGAGATTTGGAATTAGAATCCAGATGTTGTAATAATCTGTTAAGATATTGATTATCCACTGCTTTTTGATCATTGAAAAATGACATTTTTCAGTTATAAATGATATTACTATTACTGCTTATTGTAACTAAATATTACTACTCGTTCTGTTACAGAATGTGCCCACTTGCTTTTAGCCCATAATGCTCCAGTAAAGGTGAAAAATGCTCAGGGATGGAGCCCTCTTGCAGAAGCCATCAGCTATGGAGACAGGCAAATGAGTAAGAGTCTCAAATTCTTATTTACTCAAAACAGATATCTCATGCAAATTAGGAAAACGGTCTTTCAAAAGAATATAAATATCTCTTTTGCTTGTTTGAAGGGTTTATATAGATCTACAAAACATTTTTTAAAAAATATATCTTCGTATAAGGCTGTACTCATGTTGTTCTCCTAATTTTGTTAGGAAAGAAATTGTGTTAAGATAAAAACATTAAGTAGAGTAAAGATTAGGCTCTTATTTAAAAACCTATAAGTGATCATTCTGTATTTAGAATTAGAGTTACAAGTTGGAAATGGATTTCCGCTGTATAGAACCATCTAATTGAAACAGCTCCATGTATAGTACTCAAATGTATGGCATTTAATGTAAAGATTGGCAATGCGTTGTTGTCCTCCTATTACATCTCAGCAGCCCAGCAGCCAAATATAATGATTCAAGTTAATTACTTATCCATCTCAGATGTGAAGTAGTAAAAGGAAAATATTCTACTGCATTTATTAGTAGATGGTAGTAGTATTTGGTTTTATCATGTCCCATAGCAGAAAACTTATCACCTGGGATTATAATATATTAATGTTTAGTTTATATATTAACGTACTTGTTTCTCATATACTGGCAACACTCTAAAAGTGAGCTCCTCACTGCTGAAGAATTGTCTTGGTGGAAATAAATGCTAGACAGTCCCCAGGCTCATGTTTGGTAATACACGTATGTAATGTTCACTAATATGTGTGTTAGAAAAGAAAAAATCTTGACATGTGTATAATAATATACATAAACTACGAAGATCACAGCGGGAAGAAAAGCTTCATTTTTTAATATATTTTAAAGTTAATGTGTAAATTAATATATGTTAAAAAGAAAATGAAGCTTTTCTTCCCGCTGTGATCCTCATAGTTTATGTACAATTATTATAAATTGAAGTGAATTTCCCTAAAGATTGGGATGTTACATTTGCATACCTTTTCCATTGCCATGTGAATATTTGTAAAGTAATTATATTATCTTGACGTTAACAAACAAATAGAATATTTTTATCTTATAGTTAATGTCTGTTTAGTTACTGCACTCCTAAGGAAGCTTAAGCAGCAGTCCAGGGAAAGTGTTGAAGAAAAGCGACCTCGATTATTAAAAGCCCTAAAAGAGGTAAGGTGGTTTGTTTGTTTGTTTGTTTTGTAGTGGAAAATTGTAGCTCATGGTTCTCTCTAGAAAAGCTTCAAGCGAAAGATCATTAAAAATGGATGTTTCAAGTGACATAATTTCTTCATTGTTATTTCTGCTGTAGTTTAAAGCCTCAGATATGTTTAATTTCAGTTTTGCTTAACTAACTCTGGACTGGTGTACTAACTCCAGAAAGAAGGTGGTTTTCTTTGTTGTACCTGTTTTAATTTTGATTAGTTTGTCAAAAATTACACCTTTCAGCCAAGTTTGCGGTTGTCATTTTGAGTAGAAAGGTTGCTAATGCAGTCTTGTTTTCATCTCAGCTAGGTGACTTCTATCTAGAGCTTCACTGGGATTTTCAAAGTTGGGGTAAGAAACTGCATATTCCCTTTCATAGAGATAGTATAGTTGGTCTTCAATGTTTATTCTCTGGCTTCATTTATTTCTAGTTTGCATAATGTAAAATTTACAGTCCCGTTCTCAAGATATCAGTGATAAAGAAAGGACAGACAACTTTTTTGATTAATTATTTTTGTTTACTCATTTTTGAATCTGAATATTTTTCTGTAACTGAGTGCGTAGTGGTGGTATAGGAACAAGATACTATTTACTTTAAAATTTGTTTATTATAAAAATAAAAAAAGTTCATGTGGTCATTTGGTGTCACTATAGAGCAGTGGTTTGAGTAATTAAGCTGATTTGTCATTTGTGTAACTTTTTGAAGTTCAACCTGGGCTCCAAGTACTTGGCATTTGGTTAAGTGCAACCTCTTAATATGTGCTACAGACCTGAGCTTCATGCTAATATGCATTTTATAAGGCAGCATAACTGGTGATAGTGATCTACTTGAATGCATTAAGTAGTGCATTCTCAATACACTTTCAAAATGCATTTTCAGTTTCCATTTCCTGCCATTTGTAGAAGAGAAATCTGAGCAGATTAGCAGAAATTTATTAACAACAGTCAGTGTATCTCATTAACTTGGTGATATTTTCTATATTAATTTTATATTAGTATAGTGTAATTACTTGCTGTATTACGTTCCTCTTCTGGTATTCAGAGGAGGAATGAGCAGCTGAGTTGCAGCCAAATGCTGAGCAGATATAAAATACCTCGTTTTCTTGGGTGATCTCCTGTGCCCAGGGTGTTCAGTGAGTGGAATTTCTCACATAACAGTCAGTATTTAAAAAATAAATAAATAAATGAAATAAAAGAGAAAGTAGGAATAGTCATGGAGTACGACTTGGCTTAGTGATGATGCCACAGCCTGGTTTGCAGAGAATTATGATGACAGTCAGACATTGTGCAGAAAATGTGCCAGAAGTCAACCCAAATTTTAAGGTTCCTCTTCTGTAGCAGTCTCACTGTACAGTAGAGCACACCTCTCTTTACATGGTGTAGATTTTATATATAATCTAGTTTCTTGAAGAAAAAAAGTAGAGAGGACAGTGCCTTTTGTTGATTATTGGGTTTTTTTGGTTAATTGTATTTATACAATATTATACAGATGGTTTAATGTTGAGCTTTTAAGCATAGTGCTTTTAAACATAAGTGCTTTGGATTTTTTTTCTTTATTTTTTTCTCCTGGTGAATGCTTGATACGGTGTAGTTGTAGCTAAGCTTCTAGTTGGTGTAATACCAAATCATGAGACTAAAACTTCAAGCATGTTATAGATGATATACTTGTGGCTAAGGACATTTAAGTTCCGTTCTGGTGCTGGGAGTGGTCTGTACAAACCCAAGTCAGTTTTGCAGTCACTGAATAGAGAGAGAGAAAAAAAAAAAGGCCTTCTTTCACTGCATTACTAGTGAGATTATGACAGGAAAGTGGTATATTGGATTTCTTTTGAAATCCATCAAAATCCAAAATGATGCAGTTTCAGTAGAAATACATTTCAAAACAACCTGTTGGTATTTTAATGTTCCAATTATATTATCTCTCCCCCTATATCTAGTGCCTTTACTCTCCCGAATTCTGCCTTCTGATGCATGTAAAATACACAAGCAAGGTATAAATATCAGGTAAGTGCTGATTTATGGTATGTGATATCTAAATTCATAAATAACTATGTGTTATGAAAACACTGGGCTTGAGCGCTCTGAAAGAAATAGGGAGGAGACTGCAAGTGTCACTGAAACAGTATTGGTTGGTACATGGGTTGGTACATGGGTCAGTTGGGTCCTTAGAGGCAGGAAGTCTTTTAAACCTTTTTTTTCTTTTTTTTTTTTTTTATGTTACTTAGTCAAAAGTTGTCATTCTTTTCATATAATACAACCATATTGAAAATGGAGATCTCTCTGCAGAAATCAACTTCTGTTTAACAATATATAAGCAAATTTTGTATTAGCTTCTGTTAGATTGATTTTTTTCTTTTTAATGCTTAGTGTGTCTTTCATTGCATCGATATTAGTATTAAGTGGCAGAGCTAAGCAATTAGCTGAGTTAGTTTTGTTATTTAGAATACCTTTAAAATATTTAAGAATTTCTAAAATTGGTGTATACCTACTTATTGGGATGTTTGTTTCCTTCTATGCCTGTTTAAGCCATTGGTTACTAAATAAGCATGTGAACTGAGATAAGAAAACCCTAGTAAATGATGCAAACATCCAACAAAGCAGTATGATTAATACTTGTATTTATCAAACGGAATTTAACTTTTTTTTCCTGAGCCTTTGAAAAGACAAAGCAGATATTCATGCTGTGTGTGGCTGTACCTACCTGTCATGATAACAGTTAACTGATAAAAGCAAATTTGGTGATATTTGTAACAGAATGTCAAACAGACAAGTTTTCTGTGTGTTGTGGCAAAATATTGCTGCTGCATACTCTGTAGGGATTAAAAAAAGTAGCATAGTTTTACTGCATAATATGCTCAAAATATGTGATATTCACAAACTCAGAGTGTTTTCGCATTTTTTTGGAGCTCAGCTCTATAATTGGATGATTTAACTAGTTCAGATTTTTTTTTTTTTTTTGATTCAAGTGTCTCTTCTATTTAAATCCCCAAATTAAAACATTCAAGATCATTATTCAGTAGAAACTCCTGAAAAAGCTATTAAAGCTTTTAACACAGAATTGTGGATTGACTTTTTAGGTCAGATCTCAGCCTGAGATCTCCCCTCACTCTTCCCTCCTCCCTCCCTTTTTTCCCCTTCTGTCTTCTCACTTTTGGGTCAAGTGCTCCTACAGCTGGGAGTTACAGGACTGACTGGAAATAGCTACTGAGTCTTTCTTGTATTTAAAGACTAATATGTGATGAATGCTAAGCAGTAGCTGCTTAGAGCTGATGTGGTTTCTGAGTTCAGGTTTTTTACTGTCTTTCTTGAAAAAAGTAAATACATTAGCAATAACCCCCAGGAATTGCTAGATCTTTGTCCTCACCTTCCTCTTTTAGTTTTTAAGGTCAGTTGAAGTGTTTATTCTTGCTGGTAGGGGGAAAAAAAATAGAAACAAACGAACTGAAAGGAGTAAGGCTGTTACTCATGTCACTGGCAGTTTCTTGTGGAACAGGAAGTTGATCACATAGAGATGTTAATTACGCGGTTGTTAGTGGCTGTATAAGTCCTAGTACATCCTTACGCTGGTAGCTTTGAAATAACGTAAAAGTTTCTGTAGAAGTCTTGAAATAAAGGAAAAGTAAAAACTTTGTTCAAAGAACTTTCTGGGTTTTTTTTGTTCTGTGTTTATATATATATATGTATATGTATATATATGTAATATATATATAATTGAGGAAAAGACTTAAATTTTGCTATGTATAGTACTGCATAAAAACAACTTGAAATTAATTTATAATGATAGAGACGTATTATGAAATCTAATGATAGTTAATACCATTTTTAAAAATTTCTGCATCTAGAATTCCGTTATGAAATATTCTATGAAAACTTAGACCTTAATATGCTTGATTATGGCAAAAAAAAAGCTTCTATATGCAATTGGAACTCATTGGTGTATTGAAGTATTTAGGGGTAGTCTTTTTTTCACAGGCTGGACACAACTCTCATAGACTTTACCGACATGAAGTGCCAACGAGGGGATTTAAGCTTCATTTTTAATGGTGATGCAGCACCCTCTGAATCTTTTGTAGTTTTAGACAATGAACAAAAAGTTTACCAGCGAATACATCATGAGGTAAGGAACTGCATGGACTTGGGATGTGAAACAACTCCAGATTTTTCTGCCAATTAGAAGCCTGATGAAATAATTAAAATGTGCTTCAGAAAAATCTAACTTCAAAGAAATGCAAAACAGAACTTAAAAGTACTGCTTTTTGAATACAGATATCTGCATTTTTAGCTTTTTCTTAGAGCTATCAGAAAATAATCCTATCACTTTGGGTAAATATGTTTGAAGTTATGAAGCATGCTACTTCTGATCTTTCCAGTGGACTTAATTCCAAAGTTGTCAGGTAGTTTTTCGAACCTGGCATCCACTGTTTTGCACCCGTTTCCTCACTCTGTTGCCAGTGTAGATTTTAACAACACAAGGGGCATGAATCATTGGACCCCTTGTGTTTAGACAAGTTCTTGTAATTATAAATCTCTCTGTCAATCATTCAACTATATGAATCTTGGCTTTTCAAGGGATGTGGCTGCTGAATTGGATAAATCAGGCTTAGATGTTTCACTTACAGTAATATATAACATGGATTTACGGTAACATTTAAGATAGAACTACTTAGTAATGATTTGGATGGCAATTCTATAATTCTAATTAAAAATGCAGGGAATACAAATTCTAGTAACAATTTAGAAGGGAAAGGTTTATTTATTTCAAAAGAATGAATACTAAGTTCTATCATGTACTTGTTTTTTCTTTTTGTCTAGGAATCAGAAATGGAAACAGAAGAGGAGGTTGACATTTTAATGAGCAGTGATATCTACTCAGCAACATTATCAACCAAATCAATTACCTTCACACGTGCCCAGACGGGATGGCTTTTTCGAGAAGACAAAACAGTAAGCTAAGAAATTCCATGCGGTGACGAAGGGTACTTCAGGCAACAAAATATAGTATGATTGGGTAATGTAGTTGGTACAAACAGGGAGAAAACAGTGAGGCTTCCCTTCCCCAGAAGGGGTGGGGACATTGCTGCCTGCCCACGCTATGAGCATCACACAGAATGTGTGTGATACTGGGCACTTCCAGGGGCTTGGAAAGAGCTCCGAAAGAAGAGGTGCTGAAAAATGAACTGATTAGAAAAATAAATATAACCTATGTGCACATATGTGCTATATGTGTGTGTATGTATGTGTGTGTGTATATGTGTAAATATATTCATGCACACATGTGCGCACACACACACACACACACACACACACACACACATTCCAAGATTTACTGTGAGGAGTCTGTAAACTCCTACATCAGTGAAATGAAGGAAAAAAGCAGAGAAAGGCGTTCTGGAAATGGTATCCTTTGGAGCTGAGTGGCCAGTGTTTTCTTTCTCTTTGAGATGTATATTCTCAGCTGTGGAAAAAAAAACAGAGAAATAGCTACCTACACATCTCCTTTAGGTAGAAAATGCTGTCTTGGAATTAGCTCTAGACATTAGTGCCTTTCTTTTTTTCTTTTCTTTTTTTTTTTTCCTGCTAAGATAATGTTTTAGGATGTTTTCCTTCTCAGAAATAGGAAATCCATGTTCTACATATGTAAAATACTGCATGTGTAAATTATCATTTAACACAACTTGCTGTTAAAGAGCAGATTTCTCTTGCCTCTCTCGAATGATTTCTCGAACAGTTTCTTCTGACTTACACTTTCCATCCACATGAAACAGCTATTTCTGATGAAATTTTTGTTTGCGCTGTATTTTAATACTGGGAGTGTATACTAATATTGCACTGAACTATAGTTATATATGTATATTTTTAAAGTGAATTAAAAGGGCCTTGTTTTGTGTGTTTTTTTTATTTTTAACTTATTAATGTCAAGTTTCTTTCTTATAGGAAAGAGTAGGAAACTTCTTGGCAGATTTCTACCTGGTTAATGGACTTGTATTAGAATCAAGGAAAAGAAGGGAACATCTCAGCGAGGAGGATATTCTTCGAAATAAAGCTATCATGGAGAGTCTGAGTAAAGGTGGCAATTTAATGGAACAAAATTTTGAGGTATATTTAGATCATTCTTTACAGCATGCTGGTTTTTGTACAGCAGAGTGAACTTTCACACTAGTCATGTAGCAGAATTAATAGGTCATATTTTTGTTCTGTTGTCTTAACTTCAGAATGATAGATAGTTAGAATGTTTTCTATAAATATAACTTATGAATGTAGTCCCTGTGATCTGTTGGTGTATTAGCCTGATTGGTGCGCACATTGAGGGATTTCTTGGATTATTTTGAATATTTCAATCTTAACTACTGCTCTTTGTAAAAAATGTTTTCAGCTGTGGCAAATTATGCTTATGCTTTGGAATACCCTTCAGAATCTTCTTCCTTTTTTTTTTTTTTTTTTTTTTTTTTTTTTTTTCACTGTTCCTTAGAAGCCTGTTGTTGTCACCATGAGTTTGGAAAACACTCAGAATGAGCCCAATATCGTCTAGGAACATGTATACAGCCTTTTAAAAATGATTAGCTTATTTCTATATTAGTTTGTGCTTTGCTACATGTAGTTGGATTAAGTTGGATTACGTGGTGCATTAAAACAGCCAAATTCCGTTCAAAATTTTATTTGAGGCCTAGTGTCTAAATGGTGAGCAGGAAAGAACAGCAGAAGCAGCAGCTAGTGAAATTCCAGATGCTCATTAAACAGAATACATTGCTGCTTTTCGTAGAATTAAACTACAATATTATCTTTTTACATGGTAAAGTTTGGAACAAGACAAAAAAAAAAGAGAGAAATAGTTGGTTTTTTTTCTTCTTTCCTTAACAGCCTGTGAGGCGACAGTCACTTACTCCACCATCACCCAATACAATTACATGGGAAGAGTATATATCTGCTGAAAATGGAAAGTAAGTATTTTGGGGTTCATCTCCTTCATTCATCTCATTCATTCATCTCCTCCTGAGGACAGAAGGAGAGGACATATATTTCTGAGGACATATATTTCAATCTCATCTATATTTCTGGTGTAATCGTTAACATATATTTCAGTCTCATCACTATCTCCTACAAGTGTTTTGTTAATTCAATCTAATACCACACCAAATATATTCTAGGTAATTGTCATGTCTCTTCACACTGTTTATTAATATGACATTCATGTAAGCTTATTATAAATATTACTGTCTTTTCCTTAATTATTTTTATCTTGTCTTCAGGTTTACCAGAATTCATAATAATCTAAATTGCAGTGGCTACCGTTTCCTGTGCCACCGTGCATAGCTTTTACTTAAATCTGTTTCCTGAGCTATAATATTTACTGACTTTATTCTGACTTTATTTTTTTTTTCTTCTACTCCTCTTTGAAGAGCTCCTCATCTGGGTAGAGAGCTGGTCTGCAAAGAAAGCAAGAAAACCTTTAAAGCCACGATAGCTATGAGCCAGGAATTTCCCTTGGGAATTGAATCGTAAGTTAAAAATTATTGACTGAAAATGCTGTGTGTACCCATGTATTAATGTATGAATGTAGGGAATGTATTAATGTATTTATGAAGTGCAAGTCTTCAGATTTTGGAACTTCTGCAGTACCATGACATGAATAAAGCTGTGTTTTAAGGCAAGAAACTGTTAAAACTGGAGACCTCAGAGCTGACGTGCCTGTTCCTGCAAGACTCAAGTCTTAAGACCAAGATCAGAGATTTGACCAGGTTTATTGTTAGGTTCTCATGCTAATGTGCCTGATCCTACAGAATACTGAAAGATTTTTGCCTGCAACCAGTATTAGCACATAGTTGTGTTCTCTAAACGTGGACAAAACCACATGTTGGGTACTTTTTACGGAGAAGGAGGTTCAGAGAAGTGAGTGTGAAGCCCGATGTGCCTCAGTTCACTGGGCACAACAGGAGGACAAGAAACAAATGCCTTTGTGTCATTTGTATATATATGGTAAAGCATTACACTAGATCACTAGGAACAGTGTGACAATGCTGATGTTAAAGCTCTAAAAATATATATTAAAATGGTGTAGTTTTTCTTTATTGCTTTGCAGCTTAGATGATTTTCACCTTCTCTTGTGGGAAAAGTGAACTTGTGAAACAAGAATTTATAATGAAATCCATTCTCTTTTTCAGATTATTGAATGTTTTAGAAGTAATTGCACCCTTCAAGCACTTTAACAAACTTAGAGAATTTGTTCAAATGAAGCTTCCACCAGGCTTTCCTGTAAAATTAGGTAAGATGACTCCTATAACTTCAATGGTTTTATATTTCCAGAATGTTTGTGCTTATAATATGCTTAAAAATTCTATTTTTAAGTTTTAGAAAGGGACTGTCTCTTCTTAACATGAGTGTGTTGCTGTAGATTTTGGAGAAAGTAGCTATATTACTGAAAAATAATCTTAAGTTTGAAAAAGGAAATCTTTCTGAAAAGAGAATATAGTCCCAGACACAAAGAGAGGTCTTTAATTAACATCTTTCTGGTGCTAGGTCTTGCTGTAAGATTAACATAGGCATGCTGAAGTATACTTCCATTAAAGATTGATCTTGGCTTTGAGCAAAGGATTTTGTAGCTTTTTTTGTATGAGTTGTGATACATTTTTCCCTTATAAACAAATGGGAAACTAAACTCTTGCTAACAAATAGAAATGTATAAAATATTTTATTCCTGAATATAGATAAATATAATATAAAATAACAAAATGCAATAGTCACTTTTCTAAATGTTGCAGGTTTTTCTTTCATAGCAGCAGGATAATTTTTCATTTTTGTTCTGTTTAAGCTTGAACACTCTGAACAGACTAAATCCTACCTCCTATTATATTGGCACAGCTGTCTATGCATGTGAGGTTTGAAATGTGCCTAGCATGTTAAATTAGTTCATAGATAAGCCATTTTTAATGAGGACAATTCTTAAACCTCAATGTGAATTTAAAATGAAAATATATATTTTAAAGCAAACATGACAAAGAACTGAACTCTGCATGTAAGTTTGCTCAGTTGAAATCTGAATAGGACAAGATTACTTTATCTCATGGTGTCTTCAGGGCAGTTCCTCTGTTTGAACAGATTATTCTGCATATTGACAGCACCTTGAAGTTGTTCATCCAAGCCAAACTTCTACATTGTCTTTTGTTTCTATGTTATTAATCTGCATAAAGAAAGGAAAGACACTAATTATATCTGTGTTTTTGAATGATTGGTTCAGTTGGCTACTGTTTGAGCATGTTCTTCAGTATCTTTAAAGCACATCCTCTTTTTCTTTGGGCTTTGAGTTTTTTTATGTGTGATTATCTAAAATATCAAAGCACATCTGAAACCATGGCATTAAGTAACTACTGCTGATTATTGCTAAACTTGTATTTCTTTACTCTTCATTGTACCGTTTTACTTCATACCTAGATATTCCTGTATTCCCCACCATCACAGCCACTGTGACTTTTCAGGAGTTTCGTTACGATGAATTTGATGAATCTATCTTCACTATTCCTGATGACTACAAGGAGGACCCCAGCCATTTTCCTGATCTGTAATTAAACTGGAAGGTTAATGGTGAATAACAATACCAGCGTATCACAGTAAATGGATGCAAATAGCCCACAGATATTATAGGCATGGAAGTGGGTCTTACAGGAAGGGATAAACTTAAATAATCCAGAAGAAAAGGGAACATGCATCGAATGACTGATGTACTGGTATTCACTATAATGGGCATCCTAATCTAGTCCCTGATTTACAGCAAGTCTCCTGATGTGTCATTCACACTTTTATATATCCAGTATTGCAGGCCTGGTAGTCTGACACTTCAGTGACCCTAAAAGCAGTTAACAGCTGTGTGGACTATCATTCATTTTTAAATTTTTTACATTTCTTCTTGGTGATACAGAAAGCACTCTTGGACCATTAGCATAAAATTGAAATGTCTTAGCTGGATATTAATCCTTTAAAACATCCCACTGTATTTAAGATGACCATGTTATATTCTTTCGTGCTTTGTTTTCATGAATTGTAAACTATGTATCATTATGTATAGTTCAGTAATTTGAATGTTAGTTGAACATACATTAGAAGGAATGCATTTTCTGTAGGTGAATGAACCAAATGGCCACCATTAAACAATTGCATTTTCGTATTGCAGTCCACATCAGAAATAGCATTCACTCTGCAGGGAATAAGATATCACCGTAGCACCTTAGTGCAGTCCGTTGTGGTGCTATCCGTGTCGCTGCAGTGGTGATTTCTTCCCTGAGCTCTTGGTTAATCTTTCTTTCATTGGCTCTGCAGGTAACTTCTTTTTATCATACTGGCTTAAGAAGTCCTTGCTGTGTCCGTGATGCGGTGTTGATTAGCACGCTTGGAGCTCGTTAGGTAGAAATCGCTGCTTTTTTTTTTCTTTTTTTCATATTCACGTAGGAGACTTGCTCCAGTTGATGGGTAAACATCAACTAAGTTACCTTGTTTTGATGTCCAGCAGCCACTGGAATACATGGGATGCGTATGAAGAGTTCCTAGAACAATAAGCTCAAGTATTGTTGTCTTACACAAAAAAATGTTTCTCTTGAAGTTAGTTTAATTGTAGTGCACATTGAATAGAGCTCACACTGGAATATTTTATCTACAAATGCTTAGTATGTTTCCAGATTAATTTTCTTCTTTTTAATATTTGATAGGTAGGGAGTTACATTACTCTGGTTTATTGAGCTTATTCTCATTCCAAGTGGTTCCAGTCTCCTAATATGACAATAATCCAGCTTTCTGGTTTGTTAGAAAGAATTTGTGCAACAGGCTAATGGTGCTATTTGTTTGTATTAAGAAATTTAGAATAACGTGCTGTGGTGTAACTGTACAAAAATGTAAATATTTTCAAAATTATATTCTTTGTGCACTGTAGTTAAAACTTTTTCTGGAAATCAATAGAGTTATGTTTGAAACTTTATAATAAAGAGTACCATCAATGCTTAGTAAAGGTAACCGACCTGACTAACCATGCAGGTGATAAATGGAGATAGCTTATCACAAGGCAATAAAAGCTGATTGTCAGGCACATCAATCAAGGGTGGAAATACTTCAAGTGGACATTCATTCAAAATTTCTGGAATCTCGTCTATATAAGACCCAGAGAGGCTGCTCTAGGGAAGTACTGTTGAATCACTAGCAGCAAAAATGGATAAACCGAAAATAGAAAGTTGAGGTTGATCCTATTTCAGCATTACCTTAAGCCTGCAGGTGAGTAGTGTTTACGTGGTGGACAGTGAATGATACACTGTAGTTATTTAATTCTAAATCAAATTGGAAGTAAAACAATAGAGGAAGAAATAAAGGGAAATGTAAAATTCTTGTAATAACTTGTGAAGTAGTGTGTGAGGAGCAGATGTTGAACATTCGGTAGGAATGATAGGACTTGTTTTAACAAGTAATGATGAATTCCTTAAGTGTTCTGCATCTATGGTGTAAATTGCCCGCCACCGGGTAGCGTCCTCAGCAGCCGCCGAGGCGCAGGGCGGCGCGCGACGAGGACTGAATGTATGTGGAGGCCAGGCCCGGGCGCGAGGCGCTGGCGCCGCGGCGGAGCCCTCGAGCTGCAGCTCCGGCACGGAGCAGCCGGGGGAGCTCGGCCACGGCACGGGCGACGCGATGGGCGCGAAGCCGACGCGCCGGGCGCCCCAGCGAGCGCCGGGGCCGCAGGGGAGTGCCCAGCTGCTCGGAATTGCAGCAAACACAGCCGGCCGTTCCTCTGTAGGCTGAACCGGAGAGAGCTTTTCTGCCAGTATTGCAGGGCGAGAGCTGAGTGTTTCACGTTATTTTGTGTTTCTGCTTTCTTCAGAGTATCGTCGCAGTGCTTGTGGGCAGAGCAAGGCGCGTACGTAGCTGCAGCTGTGTAGTGTAGGCAGTATAGCAACTGCAATGACTGGGTTCTAGACTTAAAAACAAATCAAAGCAATCATCTAGTTTAGCCTGCCCTGCCACCCGGGTCTCCATTCTCTCCATCTGCTTCTAGGAGGCGGCGTTTACTCCTGGTGGCAACCGGGGTGTCTGACTCGAGCCTGCCGCGGCTCCTCGAAGTGTTTTCACTGATTGTCATGGACTCTGGCTGAAAACTTTATGGTTTTTTTAACCTTCACAAATACATAATTACTAACTTTGATACATTTTAAGATTTGCAGAAACTTTTTTATAGTGGGTTGCTATATCGAGGCTTGTTCTAACCTGAAGTGTCAGCACCAGTGGACACAGATTTGCTTGGCTGTAGTCCTTTAACATAATCGGTGGTGAACATACCCTGCTACTCGTTTCCTTAATCTGAAGCTGAAGGATCTGACTCCGATCGGAGTGTGTTTTCTCAGTTCCGTGACTGTTTTCTAGCCGCCTGGTGCCCCGTGCTCGGTGTGTTTGCTGCCGGTGCTGCGGGTGGTGCCCGAGACGTCCGTGACGGTGAGTGGCCGAGCGCCGTTCAGCGCTGGTGAGTGGCCGAGCGCCGCTCAGCACGCGGACACCCGGGGTCCGGCCGAGCACCGGGGGCTGCGGGCGGCGCTGGGGGCTGGGCCCGCGCGGAGCGGAGCCGCCGCGGGAAGCGGAGCCGCCGTGGGGAGCGGAGCCGCAGAGCCACCACGGGGAGCGGAGCCGCGCCGCCGCCAGGCGCCCCGTGGGCCTGGCCGTGTCCGTGCCCATCTACGCGTGTTATCGAGTGTCGTTGTTCTGCTTGCAAGGGTTTCTTTCCGTTGTGCTGATGCAAAGTGCGTGTTTGTCGGTATGGATGGATCCACACGGAAGCTTTGCCTGCGCTGTAAAGAGGTGAAGTGCTTTAGTAGAGACCTAGCCCGGGTCCACAGCTGTGCTGGGGGCTCCGGTGTCCTTTACCACTTCCAGTCTCTGTTATCATTTGAAACTTATCTTTTCTAGCAGAATTAAGTTTTGTTTTCCCCCTTCTCTCGTGTTAGCGTTGAGGCAGGACTCGGTGCCCCGCGCGCCGGGTGCGTATCCGCAGTGCCCGCTCCGCTCTGCCGTGCTCTGTATCCGCGCGGCTGCGGGTCGGTGCCTGGCGCTGCCGCAGGCCAGGGCCACTGGGGAAGGCGAGAGCAGGAGCGAGAAGCAGGGGGAGAAGCTCCCGGGGCGGGAATGGACGCAGCGAGCTGCGGGCCGGCACCACGGGCCGGCACCACGGCGGTGCTGGAGGCAGAGCTGGCCAAGCCGCAGGGCCGCCGCGGCGCCCGCGCTGCGCGAGAGGCAGCTCCGTGCAGAACTCGGGGCTGCTGCTTTGTGCATTTTATTTCCTTTTTTTTTTTTCTGATGGCTGTGACCTAATGAGCAAGTACTAAAAGGCAGCCATTAGCTTTGGTAAGCTGAATATGAAATTGTTGCAAATGAATTCCTAGGATTGTTTCTTAACCAAACTGTTTTACTGGTCTTCCAAAATATTGCTTTAATTTGTGGCAAAGGGAATGCATTTTCTTTTTCCTTTAAGGAGCTGCTGTTCCAGTCACTGTACTCACTTTACTGCAATTATCGATTTATGTATTGAAATGATTTGTTACAAAGAATTCTGGATATATTTGTGCTGGAAACCCACCATGTTGAGTTGACATTCAAAGCAATTGTCATTTTTTAAATGTACTTGTTCTTGATTTTTAATTCATGCAAGGATAACTGCATTATTTAATCTGTATTAACAAATTTCCTGTAATGCTGCAGTTTCACCGTTATTTTCCTTACAATTTGTAATTATCATGGAAACAATGTCACTTTCTTGCATTTTACTATTTGTGTGGTCCATGTTTTTAACTTACCTTCACTACTAGTATTTTTTTAGGTTACGTCATTTGTTAGAATAAAGACCAAAATGTGCTGTTTGATTCTGGAACTGCTCAACCCCGACAGGTTCAGCTGAACTCTGCAGAATAAGCGCATGGTGGCTGGGCCTGTTCAAGGAGTTACTTGGAGTTAAGGCAGCAAATTCACGCTAGTCTGCAAGGGCAGTTTCTGGGTCAGAATGCTCAGGACAGCCCTGCTCCTTGTTAGGTGGCAAAGTCTGACAAATTGTTTTGGTTCATCTAGTAGGGAAAGGCAAGGCTATGTTGGAGGAAAACTGAACACTAATTTCCAGTATATACCAGGTGTTATGCATGCCAAAATGAGCCAAGCTTAAAGATAGAAGATCTCCTTCTGCCCTTCTTACTGAGTTAAATTTTCTTCACTGTCTTATAAATAATTGAAAACACTTACGTTAATCTCCCCACTTAAGTCCACTGCAGAAGTGCATTTCTTTAAATAAGACAACAACTCTTCGTTCTCCCAAGACGTGACTGTTACACTAGCAACAGTTTAGGCAGAACCCGGCGAGCTCTGAAAAGGTTTATTTTTCCTTCTAGGAGTCTGATTTGCTCTGGGCGTTGAGGCGGGCGGGCGTCTGGCCCCTCGCAGGCCTCGGCGCTGGGGGAGCTGCAGCCGCCGAAGGAAGCCCGAGGGCCGGGGCCAGGTCGGTGCCCGAGGGCCGGGGCCAGGTCGGTGCCCGAGGGCCGGGGCCAGGTCGGTGCGGCGGCCGCAGGGAGCTGCCGCCCTCGCCCCGGAGTGACAAGGGAGGAACAAGTGTGGCCCCCTCACCGCAGCTCCCCTCCAGTGGCCGAGCCTCAGCCCACGCTCCCTGCCACGGAAGCTAAGGGCCGCCGTGGCTCCGGCGCTGCAAGGAGGAAGGCAGAGGCAGCGCTGGGCAGGTTCCCCGTCAGGGCCGGTGCCGTTGTCAGCGGTGGGCAGCTCCCTCCTGCGCCCCCTCTCTGGGAGCTCCGAGTTTCCCTGCCTGCTGCTTCGTCCAGGCACGTCGCTCACCCTGCGCTGCCGCCTCAAACATGGCAACGCGGCAGCTGGGGGACAGGGGGCCTGGTGCCTACCCGCAGGATGCTCCTGGTCACGGTCAGGAACGTGCTCATCACTAACATCAACTACAAGACTTGCTGGTTCCCACACTAAGCTACAACCTGCATAGCTTAATTAAGGTTGCAATTACCTAAGGCAGGCGGAATTTACAATCTGCAGCTCAATAGAGAGGTGAGACGCTGACGTGGTCCTTCATTACAGTTTTAATGACTTCCACAACAACAAGAGCTAAAGATCAAGGAGCTTTACTTTATTACTATAAATTGTTGGAGGTTCTTATAACTTCACATATAAATAGCTTGATGACAACAAAGGCACATCTATGAAGACATCATGCACCTTGTCTGTGTCTATCAGTCTTATGAGAACTCTATTAGAAATAAAAAGCTAGGAGAGCTGGCTGCATCACATACACCTTGGGGCTTGACAAAATACTCAGAACAGTTGGTAAAAAGTTCAGCTCTACAAATTCTAAAAATGACACTGCATAAGTGAGTGGCAAGTTCCACTTTGTCTGTGTCAAAAGGACAGTTTTAAGAAGGTGGTTTGACTTAACCCGATTCAGCTACAGGCACCAGTTAGAGTTTCATCTCAACTAATGCAAACCAATACCGTTGTGGTGCCTGTCCTTAACAGCCTATTTTACATGCACAAAGCACTTGCTGCCTCCTGTTTCTAGTAGTCTTCTATTATCATTCTAAACATAAAAGGTTAAAGAAATATATTTCAATGAAAATACAATTTCTTTTTTTTTTACAAATACATATTTCTTTTAAAAAGTACTTGATTAGTAATACCTTTATATTCCTATTTAAGCCTGTTCCCTTCATTCACAAATAAAGTAACATAAATCTTTCATTAGTACAACATACTTAACCCAGCTAAAAGGACCGGTTTAGCAGTCCCATCCCTGCACTGGCAGTTTCCAAAGAGATGCAGTTAAGTGTTACTGAAATAGGTAGATGAGGAAAAATATAATGAGTGAGGTAAAATTTCTAAATGAATGAGGTAAAGTTTTATACATTCAATCATGTAAATAAATACCAGTACAGTTTTATAGGAACATGAGTATAAGTTTAAG
Organism: Rhynchotus rufescens; assembly: GCA_032273925.1. Taxonomy (NCBI): domain Eukaryota; kingdom Metazoa; phylum Chordata; class Aves; order Tinamiformes; family Tinamidae; genus Rhynchotus; species Rhynchotus rufescens. The sequence continues at coordinate 18,558 of JAVCKT010006381.1, read as the reverse complement.
GGTTTTATTATCAAAGTTTTGTAAAACAATTTCAGAAACTGTACATCAACATGGCACAGACTGGAGCCTACTTTTGTCTCTTTACCTGCACAAAAGTAAAAGCCGTGTAACTTCGGGAACTAAGGAACAGCTTGCCTACCTACGCTGCATATAACATGGAATCACTGTGTGCATAAGATTACTACTGCAGTGACAGTAAACACAAATTTATTAGTTTATACAACTTGAGATCAAGTAAAAAGTACATTATCAAGTAGACTTGCTTTTAAAAGCATACAAAGGTCAATTTTAAAATGCACTACCCTTTTGCAATGTCTGAATTAACAAATAAAACAATCTGGATTATGAAAACTGCACAAATCAACCTTTAATCACTGGGCACTGGTCAAGCAGAGATTTCCAAGGCCTCCCCCTGCCCCCCCAAAAGAAACATTACAAACGATCCCAACTTGCTGCTCCTTGTTGCCTGAGATGGATTTGAACTGACAGCGTAAAGAAGCCCTCAGAAAGGTTAGTGCATTTTAATTTGTCAAAGCTAAACAAAACCCACAAAAAAAAAAAAAAAAAGAAAAAAAGAAAAAAGCAGCCACGTGGCTTAAAACAAACAAACACCCCCCTATATCAGAATGCTTATTTTCCAATGTACTGTCAATTTTTGTGTAGTCACACTTAAGACCTAGAAGTAGATCTGTCGTAGTTGTAGGATTTTAGAACATTTAGGATGTTTCTGCCACAATCAACATGCAGTCAGTGCATTCCCTATACTGCTCTATTACTGCAATGAATCAAATTCTAGAAACACTATCATAAGTGAGCTGATTTACTAAAGGAGATCATACAACAAACAGTCCATGCCTGCTGTAGATGCATGCAGCTTTTTACTTTTGCTTGAAGCATCACCAAGTTAGTAAAAATGGCTTGGCTATGCAATCCCTTTCAGCTGTGACAAGGATGGTTACCCTTCTATAAAGCTTTTGATGTGAGTTACTATCCGGAGCTTTACAAACCATTTATAGCTTAGAGCTGTATACATCAAGATTTAGGATTAACAAGTACAGCATAAAAGAATCACACAGGAATGACACTGATGCACATCTGCAGCCGTGTTCACTGCAAAGGCAAAATTTAGTCACTCATATCCATGTCCTCTTCATGATGATCATCCCCATTTACTTTGGACTCCCTTGCTGAATCTCCACTGCCTTTATCAACTGCAGACTCCTTTAATTTAGGGGAGGAAGAATCTGCCGTTTTCTTTTCTTCCTTTTTCTCTTTCTCGCTGTCGTATCCTTGCTCTTCTTCATCGTAGTCCCTTGTGACCTGCTTTGCCGAGATAAAAGAGAGTAAAACTTGCTTTCAAAGCCCTTGTGGATTTAAGGTTAACGCTTTATTAAAAGCACTAAGTTAAACAGATTTTTAAACATACTTTCACATCTTTATCACTCTCAGATTTTCTTTCTCGATCCTTCTCTTTGTCTTTGCTTTTTTTTTTCTTGCTTGTTGACCGTTCCCTTTCATCTCTACTTCTCTCTTTGTCCTTATCCTTCTTCTTCTCTTTTTTATGTCTGCAAGGATAAAATATGTTCAAGAATGAAAGACAATTACACCATTATATGACTAGAACAAAAACCGTGTCCAAACTTGCCCGAAGTTCCTTAAAAGTCTACAGGGAGAAACAACCATGTGCAAATAAGATGTGCCTAAGAATGGCCAATCAGCCCTGCTTCTTAGCTCCTGACTGATTCACCATCACCTCCAAGTTAAGCTGAAGAGATGCTGCAGTTAAGAATAGCAAAACTGCACTCTTTTACTAAGAACCATCCCAAATGGCACATTTCGGATGAGGGATTATTTAACCAACTTATTAAGCAGTCAGTTGATGGATAATTCTATGGAGCCAGCAGGCTGCAAACTGGGAATCTCTCACTCTGTGTCCCAGGAACACATCACATTCAGAGGTCTGGGCATTAAAAAGTTTTTTAAATCTGATTTTAATTAGCTTCAAGCAGGGGGGCAGGCAGGAGAGATCCATTCTTTCTTTCAACACATCAACGTTTGGGCGAGGTACTCAGGACAAGTCTAACCCACTGTACCTTCAGAGTGACTCCACAACAATCTTTGCTCTACTTCATGAACGTACGAAATTTTCTGTCAGATGCCCCCCCTCCCGCTTTTCTTTGTTGTTAGGGAAGAGGCTCATTAGCACCCTGACCTTCTTGGAGATGGGGACCGGGAGAGTTTTCTTTTAGGAGACCTGGGTTTTTTGGGTGACCGTGTTCCACTCCTGCTTCTTCTGCGTCGTCTTTCTCTGCAGGAAAG
>JAVCKT010006380.1:22891-38451 GCA_032273925.1 Rhynchotus rufescens | reverse complement strand
GGAGGATGGCCCTAGGGGTGAACATCTGGGGAAGGCAGAAGTTAGCACCATTCCCATGGTCAGTGTTTACCCCCATTTGGTGGCACCTCTGCTGCTTGTCTAGGATCTCCTTTATTTTGCCTTTAGGTTTTTTCCCAGCCCAATAAATGATGTCTCAAGAAGTAGATCAGATCCTACTCTCCATCTGCTAATGCAAAATGAGGTTGCCGCTGCTGCAAAAGGCAAATGATATGTGCTCATCTGAAAGAGCAGCAAAATAAAACTTCTCAGGACCATGCAGGCAGACCCATGTGAGCTCAGAGTCTCGCTTGTGCTCACCCCATGGCAGACCATGTTTGCCTTTTGCTCTGTTTATAGCATTTGAGGAAGAATGCAATGGCCCACAGGATGCAAAAAGGAGGTTTGGAAGAATCTACACAGCAGAACAGCTATTAGCTGTTGCTGTGTTGGATGGGCCCCACTAACTCCTGTGGTTACCTCCACTTTCATGTTCTTCTAGTAGTGGTCTGCAAGCTCAGGGTGAACCTGCATCACGGAGGGGCTTGATTTTTGTTTTGTTTCGGTATGTTTGTTGGTGTTATTGTTTGTTTCTTTAATTGTAGACCTTTCCCATGGTTTTGCAGATAGTTTTTTGCAGAGCAGTTTGGTGTGCTGAACTTCTGGCCTTTCCCTGGTTTACCAAGCAGTGTGTGCTAAGGCTGCAGTTGGGCAGTAGGTGCTTTGACAGCAAGCCGCAGTGCTGAGATCCAGCGCTTGCCTGTGTGCTCTCTTTCGAGCTGCTTCCATTACGAGTCATCGCTGGCCTCTCACACTGCTTGGAAGAGGGACTGGGTGAAATCTTACCACCAAACTGATTAGTAGCAATGCAGAATGAACAACATTGACAAAAGAATACTTAGCTGTTTCAAACTGGGTTTTTTTTCAGCTGAGGAGAAAAGAGAAGAGAGTTTTCATAGGCCTCATGTTTTCCCCTTACAGTAGCTTACCGCTTCAGCAACTCAACACCTTCTTTCTCATACCAAATTCTTGCAGTGCTGTATTCCAGTGAAGATGTGGTTACACTACTCTAGTGTTTAAGATATTAGAACAAGGGCAGGTAAGAAAACAAGTTTTACCCTCATAAAATTTAAAAAAAAAAAAAAAAAGGAATTGGAAGAGACCTGCCAGTCAGGGATGTTGATTTTGTTGCTGCAGACCTCCGTGTCCGTAAAGCGCTGCATTAGCCCTTACAGCTAGATCTTCAAGGGGGCCGCCTTGCTGCTCTGGCCAGCTGACTAATGGCTGCTTAGGCGCTCACTACGCCCATGGCTAGAAACTTGATTTACAGGCTGCACAGTGGTGCTTTCATGAGCTGTTCATGAACAGCTCTTCCCTCAAAACTTCTCCTCCCTCCAAATGTACAGCAGTTATATCCCTTCTCAGCCACTTAGGTAGGTGAAACAAATCAACTTCTTTTCAGTCTTCTTAGAAAAATGCCACCTCTCTCCCTCCCTGACCACATTCAATTCCTGACCACTCAGGAATTGAAAACTGTTGTAACACATCTATTTAGTGATATATAAAGAACTTTCCATAACTGAGAAATAGCTCCTAAATTGTCTTAGATTTTGCTGTGAGCAAAATGAATCTTTTTGCTGTGAGCAAAAAGATGAGCAGTTCAAAATTTTACTGCCTTTAGAAAGCATATCAGCACTTCTACTTCACTCACTACACATTTTTTTTCTCCTTTTCTAGCAAACATTACATTAAATCAAATTCTGTGACCTGTTCATTTGTAGAGCAGGCTGTTTCATTGTATTATTTATGGACGTGTCACATTCTTTATCCAGTCTTTATCCACGAGCTACTACAAACACATGAAGGCAAAAATTGTTTCCCAGTCCGAACAGTGCCCCTTAAGTTGGTCACTGTGGTGATATTTAGACATGGCACAGAGTGGGAAGTGAGGGTGAGGCCTCCGCTTAAGGCCACTGCTGGAGGCTGAGAAGGGGCCTATGGAGCAGGGGCCTGCACACCTTTCCTCTCTGCTGGGCAGGGAGGTCACAGCTTGTAACAACAGGACGTTTAGGTGCATGGAGGGCCCCATCTCCTGGGCCTAGGAAGTCTCTGGTGACTTGCTGTAAGGAGGCAGCAAGCAGACTGGGGTTGGAGGGAGGGCTGTGAGGGCAGATGGTGCAAGGAGGGACTTTGTGTGCCCCACAGCAGCCGGTGGGGAGCTCTGAATAAGCAGTGGGGATTTGGGCCTGGAGCAGCCGAGCACTCCGTAACCTGGGGACGGAGCTGGAAGGGCTTTGGGGCCTCTGGCCGTGGGCTCAGGATCGCTCCGTTTACAAGGATAGCCACACAGTGCAAACCTTTCCTCTCCTTGTGAGAGCTGCCTGCTCTTTAAGAAATGATTATGAGTCTGTGTTATAACAGTTTTTCGAAGGAATAAGCGAGGTACACTGGTGATCATCAGCTGGTGAGTCTGACTTCATTCCAAAGCTCCAAAGCAAAAATATGTAACAGATGACACAGGGAATGAGCCAGAAAGAATGAAGAGATTAATAATTCCAATTAACATAGGTGGGAGGAAAACAGGTTTGAGGAAATTATTACATATATGTTTCTCGTTGCAGTAGATGTATGGCTTGATTCGGCTATGTAGACCCTAGAATGATTCCAAATTAGAACTGAATCGTTTATCAAATACCTAAATGCTTCATAATATAAGTGTCTTGGCCGTCATTGCTACCCATCTGATGTGATTCAGGGGGCAGCACCCAAGAACTGGATCTTTGTTCCATGCTGTGTATTGCTGCTAGTGACTAGAAATAAAATACCTAACTATTTTTGGGTGGCAAAGCAATGCATTCCACATGAACAAATGAAAGGCTGTAGAATCAGGGGAAAATTAATTAGGTCCTAATTAGAGAATGGGAGGCTCTATGTTGAGAAGCGGTGATTTTTGAAAGACACTTGGGTAATAATAGCATTATTAAGCTGGGAGCTTGTCTTCAGCTGGTTTGCTACACTCCAGAGCACTAATATACTCCATAAATGTATCTGCAATATTGAAGATAGTATCTCAGTCTGGTTTGAGCGCTGGCGTAGCTGCTCCTGAAGTGTTAGGTCATCTCTGGTGCTCCACTTCTTTTTTGAAAATCACAAGAAAATAATTAAAATAGAGGGTTCAGGGAAGAGGCTTGTAACTTAGCAACTTGTGTCATTGTAAAAGACTGACCAAGGCAAATTTCTTCTCATTATGAATCTTTGCTGCCCCTCACCCTGAAATCTCTCTGCACCTCTCTACTTGTAATGATTCTGTGAAAAAAAACTGTCTTAATAACATTTCTATCTGGAAAATATCAATCTGAGCCTCCTCATTTATGACTAAATATCACTAAGATCTATTTGTGCATATACCTTTTTGGGAACTCATATATATATTTGTGTAAATACTGAGCATGAGAGGATTCTGAATATATGCCAAATTACAAAAAGTGAAAAAAACTCTTGCCTCCCAGCAAGGAGAAGCGTGCTGCACAAGTTAAAGCAGATGGACTGCTAAAAAGGCTGGAAGTCAGAGGTCACAGGTATTAGAAAGCCTCTAGCAGGATGTTTCACATAATCAGAGCTCTAAATTCTTTCTTCCAGTTATAATAAAGCCTCTATTTACAGTGGAATCTGCCTTACCGCCTGCTGGACACTGCAGTGTGATAACACTCATACATCCAAGTCTTGGCTACCTCCTCAGCATGAGAGAAGCTTGTTGAAGTAAGGCCCATCAGGCTGTTTTTAAGTGCACGTGTAGTTAAATGAATGATTCTTGTCTCTTTTTCCTCATTGCTGAGTTGGTGTGAGCCGGGGTTTAAGTATGATACAGTAACTCATGCTTCCTTCACGACAGGAGGGGTAACAAGAGGCCCCGCTTGGCTCACTGGGAAAAGCCAGAACCAGTTAAATCATTTATATCTCCACTGGCTCGGAGAGAGGGCAGGTTTTGGCGTCTCTCCAGCATCTCTGAGATCGGGCAGCACCCTAGTTTCTCAGTGTAGCTGTCAGCCTGGCATCGCGGCTGGAACTCGGACCAGGCAGTGGTCGAAGATCACTTTGGTGGCTTGCCTGTTAAGCCGTGTTTGCTGGCTCAAGCTGGTTGTTTAAGAGGCCAATTGCTAGTGCTGCTCTCCATATGGCAGGGTGCTGCTTTCCAGCAGTGTCTCATATTTTAGGCAGATGTATTTTTTTCCTCCTCACTCTGACTACGGATACCTGTTTTAAATTTCATTATTCCAAAGAAAAGCAAGAGGAGCTGGATTGAAGTCCTGCCCTTCTTCAAATTTGTGATTACTTTCTTTGTGCCTTTGTTTCTTGATGAATCCCAAATGCTTTGGCAGCCTGTGCCAGGTGAGGCATCCTGACAGGAAAGTGCTGGAGGCAGCAGAACGGGTTGTGGTGATGGGGCAGCGTGTTGCCAGAGAATTCATCTGGGTCTCCGTGTTACCTAAAATAATGAACTATTCAGTAGGCCCTAACCAGTCTGTGTATAATCACACAGCCTATGGTTAGGGCACTTACCCTGCCCAGGGTGATGCTGAAGGTTTTTCTGGAGAGGAAGACAAGAACTCCGCCCATGCCACTGGGCTATACGGAGCAGTGCTTATGTGGATTTTTTCTCTGTCTAAAGAGCCCCAGGGCCCCCCAGCCCCAGTCAGAAGAAGAAAGGAGCCCCTTCCTTGGATGTTTGTGCTGTTGTTGGTTTGGCCATTGAGAGGCAGGAGGAGCAGGAGTTAACCCCTTCACGTGGAAAGGGGAATGTCTCGAGACTCCCTAAACTGTCCAGCATTCTGCCAAAGCTCCTATGTGGATGGATAAAAAGTATTCCTCATGACTTAATCCATGTCTTGTATGGGATCTGAGCTGGACACGGAGCCCTGTGGATGTGGCAAGGGACAGAGGTGGTGGAGCCGCTCAACTCGCACACAACATCTATAATTAGAATGGCTACGGTGCGGCCCCTTGTGCCTCAGCACTAAGCTGTCCAGGTCCTTCTCTTGGGAATGTAGACCTCTGTGTAAGAGGACAAGCCTCATTATCTATAGGCATTTCTTCCCAAACGTGCATTCTTCTGACAGCCCCGTGTCATGTGAAATCATACTTCTCAAAAAGCAGTATCTTCAAGCCACAGCTTTTGTCCTCTTTTAAAGGAATTGGGCACTATTTGTCTAACAGGGCATGAAGGTTAGCAGAGCACTGCTGCACAAGTTTGGATGCCAAGGATGTAAACTCCAACACACAAGGAATTCTGGTGCCTCTGTGTTTAGGCAGCAATGAAGGAAGGGGTTGAGGACAGTGGATCTGAGTTTTGTGGATCTCACTCAATTGCTGTCAAAGGGAAATAATTTTCTCACATGGCCGTCATGTTCCTCCCCTTCTTCCCCTAGATGATGCCTCAGGGGATCTGTTTGCTGGCCACTGTGAGGTGCTCGAGCAGCACCAGGACAGGGAGCCCTATATCTGCTTCGCGCTTGTGGCTAGGGAGCCCCCGCAGCTCACTGGGTGCAGTTGCACGGGGCATCCAGTGCTCCCAACCTTGTTCTCTTCTGGCCCACAACACATCACGCCACAAACGTAACACAAATAGCCCCTCAGTTGCTGCGTACGGCGTGTGCCTTCCTCAGAGCAAAGGCGACAGGAGCGCAGGGGCCAGGACCAAGAGGAGCGCAGGGCTCAGGACCAAGCGCGGGCTCTTGCTCCAGCCTCTTGCCGCAGTCACGGTCGGCGCCACGTCGTCGCGCCGCTTCCTGCGGCTTTTGCTGACGACTGGGAGTGGGGAAGCAGGGAAACGTGTCCAGGTTTGTGAGGCCGAATTTGAATGTAATAAAATGTGTCAGCTCTTTTAGGGCTGAAGAAGATGGCAAGAGAAGGCAAGTTGGATAAAATAAGGCCTGAGTAAATTTGCTGTAATTCTCAGAACTTGAGAAGTTCCTGGAGGAAATAGGTTTTACACCTAAGAACCAAAAATACTTTGTTTTCTTTCATCTCTTCTGTTTTAGTATTTGGCAATTACATACATTGAATTCTCCTCTGCAAGGACATAATCTAACAATGTTAGCAGAGCTCTCATAAAGACTAGATTTAAAGCAAGGTACAGGATTTTTCTGTGTATGTGCTGCACGTGTACAAAGTGTATGTATTTTCTCAACATCACTGTTTAGGAACACAGTATTTAAAAAAAAATAGCTACAGAATGCTTGAGCCTGCCTTTCTGTGTGGAAGGTAGCACATCTGTCTAGATGTACCATTCTGATGGTAGCACATCTGTCTAGAAAATGCCCTACGTGGTGGAATCCCACGGGCCGTTCTTGGTGGCCAGGAACGCTTGGAGCTGCAGGGAAGGGAAGGGGGGAGCCCTGAGGGCGGTGGGGGAGCCCCGAGGGGGCCGCTCGCCCGGGACACCCGAGAGCGGGAGCGACTCGAGCGCGTGTGAGCACAAGGAAGCACCGCCGAAGGGTCTCGCCGGGGAAGCGGCCGCTGGCGCTCGCTCAGGGCGGCGTTGCTGCTCGCGTTGTGACGCATTGCAGGGAGTCATGGCGCCGGCACGTTTGTCATGTGTTGGATATAAAACTGACTTCACTAAAATACAGCCATGTGGATGAAATGGAATAGTACCAAAGGGTGATTTAGCTTGCTTCAGCTATGTTTTTAATGGCTGTCAGCATCTTGGGAAAATTAGACCTTGGAGTCAAAAATATCTTGGGTTAGGCATGATGCATGCAGTATTCCGAAGTGCAGCTTTCCTTCCTGCAGCTGTGTAACTCCCAGTTAGTAGCAGCATAATGACCCGTGCATTTGGCTGCTCTGTACACAGAGCGGGTCCCGTACAGCCCTCGTGCTGAGCATTTTCCTTTGTCCCGTTGGTTTACAACAGCTTTTAGTAAGCATCAACCTGAGAGGTGCTAAATATCATGGCACTTGGAAGGGTTTGCAGTCAGAATAGCCCTTGCGGCCAGACTAATGATGGTCAGTGTAAAGCTTACCAGACAGACAAGCCTAAAATAACTTCGTAAAGGGTATGGTGTTTTCTCTTAATAAGGTGTTGCAGTCCATTAGTTAACCAGTGAACTAAAGAACTTATACAAACAAAAAGTCTTTTACATGAAACCTGGATGCAGATGTCTTGTATTAGCTTAGTTAACTTAATGGAGAAAACTATTTATAAAATCAGGGAATATTTACTGTATGATAAGGAAGTGCCACATTCACATAATCTGCCCCCTTCATAATTTTTCACCTAATAGTTTAATATCAGAATACCTTAGAATTTGCATATTTAATTTTCCGTTAGGCTGGTAGCTGTAATTCTCTGATGTGTTTTCCTTTCTATACCTTTTTCATTGCATAGATTTGAACTTCGTCAAGTCCATCTGCTGGAAGAGACTTCTGTAAAGCTCAGGCATCTAAAAATTCTGTACAGTTAACAGGACCAGTTGTGCACCCAGATATTTTTTTTGTCCAAGAGTGATTTTATTGGACCTCTTTCTAAAAGCCAGTGTTTAGCTTACGTATCCATGATGTACTCAAGTGTCAATATATCTACTTAATAAACAAGTGTGACTAAATACATTTGTCCCTTGCAGATAGACAGGACGTGTCTTGTGAGGACAGTGTTGAGCACAGGTAGGTCCCTGTACCTGACGGAGCTGGGGAGATCAGACCCCAGACGGTTCAGTGCAGATATGAACAGGCTGTGGCTGGAGCTGGTCTAGGCATCCACATGTAATACTCCGTGCTGGCACTTTTGACTTGTGTGGAATTCAGCCCCATGAAATGAAGATGGCCAAGTGTCATTGTAAGGGCTGAATGTGGCTCAGTTTTGCCTCGTAACCAAAAGAATGTCTTTCTTCAGGGCTGCTTTAGAAAGGGACAAGTATTTACTTTGTCCCCATTTTAAAAAAAAAGCCCTTCCTATGCTTTCCTTAAATGCTAATACTGCATACTGCACTCCCGTTTATTTTCAGTGTGTCAGGATAATGGGGATGGAAAATACAGTACACACTTCGCGGCTGCATAAATAAGTTGTAAAACATTCTGAAATATTTGGCTGGTCTCCAGCAATAGATCATTAAATAAGAGGAATAAACAAAGAAGGGACCATCAACCTGACCTGCACATAATGCACTTAGTGACTGTCAGCTACATTCATAAATTTACCGGCACTGGGTTTCGTCACCATGTATGAATCAAGGTCAAGTTCCATATTTACTGTGCAGTTCATGAGAAAAGGAAGACTCTGACATCCTGCATTGTATTTTAGGAATTTCAGTGAGTGTGTGCTTCGGAAGCCCCCTCCTTGGTGCAACTCATGGTTAGTGGCTAAACTTTTATTTAGGCTTTTATATACTACTGACGTATAAAACAACTGTTCATTGTGCTACATAGCTAGCAAATGCAAGGACTTCCCTTGCTTTTCTAGAAAGAGCGACTGTTTTAAAAAGAGAAATGGAGTGGATTTGGATGTTTTATTTAAGTTTTTCCTGTTTTTTTTTTTTATTTTATTTTTAAGGTCAAAATGACCTGTCAAATATGAAGGCCAGCATCTCAGCACAGGAAAGCCCTATACTACATAGCACAATTCTCTCTGTTACCTTACAGAGGAGGAGTGTGGGGCGCCGTGTGGGACCAGCTCTTGTGCATCCCACCCCACAGGCGAGGGGGCACCTGGAGCAGGGGCTTGGACCAGGTGGTCTCTAGGGGTCCCTTCTAGCGCCAGCCGTCCTGTGCGGTCCACGTTGCAGCCCATGGGCTGCAGGGCTGGGCCTGGATGGGGCCCCCGGACAGGCCCCCTTTTTGAGAATGTTTATTTGCTTCCCTTGGGAATGAGTCTTGTTCTTTTTTTCCATACGCAAATAAACACAGTAAAATCCAGTCGTTTTCGTCTCAGTCAATAACAAAACAGCAAAGATCTTTCTATCTCCCACATCAGCTTTGTACAGGAATGTAATTGAGAAAGCCACAGAACCATGCAATATCTGAAGTGCTGGTTTTTGACAATAGATTTTCCACGCCTACGCGTTACCTCTCTGGGCATTTTTGTGAAGGCTTCGTCAGTGCTACTTAATCGGATTGTAGCTGAGAACAATAATTCTACATTTACATTAGCGTTAAAAGTCGCAGTGTTTTTCTCCTTGCAGCACATGTGATTATAATGCAATTTGCTGATTTTTACTAACTAAAAGGGGTGTGATCTGCCATATTAAATAGGCAGTTAGAAAAAAAATGTAATATTAAGGTTTTGTCTTGGTAAAGGTGCTTTTCATAAGTGCCATATGTCATTCCTACATTAGTTCAGATTTTTTTTTTTTAGCTTTTTTATGTGTGGTATTTGTAACTGAAAGAATCTGAGCTAAATATGAGCCTAAAATACCTGGCTGAGTGTGGTCCCCAAGCCAACAGCACAAGCAAATGACGCAGGACAATTTAAAGAGGCAAAATCAAACACTGCACTTTACACTTGATTTAAACAATTACGATGTGCAGACCAAATGCCTCGTGTTTGGGAGGAGCTCTTGGCAAACCTGGCCAGGCTTTCTGACTCATTAGGAACCTCTGCTCGAGGACATAGCAGCAGGTTTCTAGTTGAGGATTCATCTACATCACATGTGAAAGGGTACAAAACCTGAGCCTCTATCCCCTCTCACAGAACACAGAAGTTCATGTGGATGTTAAATGGATGTTAAGTGTTTCATGGATATTAAATAGGAATGACAAATCTCCCAAAGAGGAAGAAAAGAGAAGGAAAAGATCCTTTAGAAAAGAATGTTGGAGTAAATTAACTAGGGAGAAAAAATATATTCAATGAGGAGAACTGCTGCTATAAAAAGTCCTGCAGGACAGAGGCTGGTTCTCAAGATGAAGGGCTTCCAAAACCCTCCACACAGTGGTTGGATAGACGGAGATAACTGGTGCATATGTAAGAACAACATTTGATCAACTTCAATCCTTAAACCAGTTAGACCTCTTCAACATGACATCTATGTGTGGAGCTGCTGCTGCTGCTACTGTGGCCAAGTGTGGTGCAGGGCGCTGCCCGAGCCCCTGCTCCAAGGGGTCTGAGTCCCCACTCCAAGGGGTCTTAGCCCCGCTCCAAGGGGTCGCAGACCTGCGTCTGCGTCGCTCCTTCTCGCTGGAGCGCCCAGCAGTGGCATGAGCCAAGCGAGCCCAAATGCGGCCCGCTCTGCCTCCGGTCACAGGATCATTACGGTTGGATCACAGGATCATTATAGTTGGAAAAGCCCTTCCGGATCATCAAGGCCTACTGTAAGTGCTTTGTCCCCCTGCCTGCTGAACCACGTGCCCAGGCGCCTCCTCTCCATGTTTCTTAAACACCGCCAGGGAGGCCGACTCCGCCACTTCCTGGGGCAGCCTGTTCCAGGGCTTCACCACGTTTTCCATGCAGAAATTCTTCCCAGTGTCTAACCTGAACCTCCCCTGGGGCACTTGAGGCCATAAACGGGATGCTTCGCACTGGCACAGACTGGCATGGGCATGATGTTCCTTATGTGGATGCAGCGCTGCCCTCACCAGCCCGGTTCCTTCCCCAGAGCATGTTTTCCCTAGGGAAACAGGCTCGTGTGACACTGCTTCATGGGCACATGCCAGCCTCCAAAACCAGCTCGTGGGCACCCTGGTGATTTCTCAGCAAATCTGGCAGAAGGAGAGCTCCTCTGAATTAGTATTTGTGTCAGCCTGCAGCCAGGTAGAGCAGAAGGGTCCTGACAGAGCCAGCGGGAGCAGACGCCACATCCCTGTTACAGCTCCAGAGAACTTCAGTGGCAGCGAGCACCAGTTCTGGGTGCATCTGTGCTCAGTGTCTGCACTTCATTGCTCAGGAACACTGAGCAAACGAGGCAAATCCACAGCCAAATCAGGCTGCGGGAAAGCAGGGGATTCATTTTACGCCCCCATTTTGATCACTTGTGCTGGATGGGGGTCCTTCTAATAAATCAGTGAAGATGCAAGCCAAGCACCACAGCTGTAACCGTATAGGGAGGTACAAAAAAAAGAGTTTTCCATGAGAGCCACAGGAGAGAGCAGCACAGGGCCAATCCAACAGTCTTGAAACAGCTGGAATAAGAAAATAGCAGGAATAGTTTGCCAAGAAGTGTGCAGCTGAGCACGAAGCCCTCGCTTTTTTGTAGCCAGTGAGACACCCCTTGAGAAGTGTCAGGGATTTCAGATTTCTTTTTCGGGATATTTTCTGTGTGGCCTGGCCTTTGCTGGCAGGGTGGGTCTGCCTCTTAATGCTCTGAGCTTGCCGCTTTCCTGCTTCCCACCCGCCGTGTCCCTGAACACTCCGGATGAAGGGTGGAAATCCTACCGTGGGGATAATAATACTTCTGTCGGACCAGTGAGGGGTGCTCAAACACTGCATTAAAACACGCTCTCTTGGTGTTGCAGATGGAAAATGGATCTTGCTGCAATATTTGCAAAATGGGACCTGTAAGTGAAGCCGAGCAGGAGACCATTCCGCGAGTGCGTAGTGCAGGAATGCACCAAACCAAAGGAAGGGAAAGGAAAGGAGATCACCGCAATGCCTGGCCTGTTATTCCATTCCTATGCGGACACTAATGAATTAAGTGTATAGTGTCCTCCTGTGTAGAGGAAGTGGAGCACATATAGGCAAATGTCTAGTTCTCATCTCTGACATATATTCCGAGGTGTGTTTAATGTTGTAGTGTTTCCAGATTCCACTAACATGCTAGGGATTTTGGCATCAAGTCAATGTTTGCATCAGTACCATGTGTCTCTGGGACAGCAAAGTGCTTACTTTAGTGATGGTTATGAAAATAGTTTCCATTATAACTGCTTGTTTTCACATACTTACATACTTCATATATATATATTTTTTTTTGAAAATTCTCTCTCGAGATGAAAATTTCCATCCTATGTCTTTGCCAAAAAGGTGATCTTTTTTATCTCATTATAGTAAACTTAGAGGCAGGATCTTTAAAACATTTTAGAGCTATGGAAGAGTGGAAAAAATGCATTTTCCCAGGAGGAGAAAAAAAAAATTGTTCTTTTCATCATAGCATTAACAAGAGGGTGGAATTAAACTGAAAACTGAAATTTGATTTTGGTCCAGAGATTCCTGTAGTAAACAGGGAGGGCCAGTGGTCTCTGGCCTCACAGAGAATGTCTTTCATTTAGCAAAGGCAGACATGATTCTGACTTTCAGCATTTATGCAGGCCCTGTTCCAATTTTAAAACTCAGCCACTATTGAAGATAGAGTGTGAAATAGTGGCTTTACAGCTGTCTACTTAAAGAGGAAAGTGTTGGTTGTCTTTGATCTTGTGATCTTCAGAGCTAATTATAGTGGAGCACTGCATTTAAATTCATGCTAAAAATGCATTGAGTAAAATTTCATTGCATGGAGAGGAACTAGAGGATCAGTTCAGCCAGGACTTTTAGCTTTTCTAAAGGCAAACCTTTTCTTAATTATCACTGAAGTCGCCCCGAGCACATGGATGTGTTGAAATTATGGACAGGCTCAACCACTTTGAGTGAAGGCCAAGGTACGTGTCAAGGTATGGACACATGACGGGCTCGAGCAACTGGGAAACTTCATTCAGTGTCTGCCAATTTTTTTATTGGTAACTTTTCCCCCCTTTGCATAGTCCAGGAAACAGCTGTTTAAAAATCTGTGCTATTTATGGTTACGTTAAAAGAGTTAATAAACAGAAGAGGAGGGACAAGTGCAAGGATCTGACAGTTGTGTCTTTTAATGGTATTGCATTTTTACATTGCTTTTTTATTAATATTTTTCCTGATAAGAGCTGTAGTTGATACAGCATTGGTAATCCCTTAACATGTAGTATAAAATGACAAGATGTAGTGCACAATGATGGGGCTAATGGCACTATTGTGACCTTCATATTTGCATTTTCTGGCAAATTTTGCACGGTTTAACTAAGCAACCTTAACATTTCATTAGATGTTTTGCTTTTTATCATGCATAACCTGCTCTAAGTGTGTGTATATTTGGCACAGGCACCCAAAATCCTGTGTTTGTTTTGCCTTGGTGCCAAAAAGCAGTGATTCATTAGCAAGTGCGGAGCCATAGAGGGAAAACTGCAGCCAGCAGCCGCCACACATGCCCTTGGGAACAGAAAGCTGTGTTTTCTTAAGAAAAATGGTTACTGCAGCTGGACCAGCATCGTGCCTGGTTTCTCTGAAGTGAGAAACCCACCGCTGGCCGGGCCGGAGAGCGGCCGAGCCTTACGCCGAGCCGCAGCAGCCCGCGGGCAGAGTGAACGAAGATGCCCTTAACAGACAGGTCAGAGAGAGAGAAAAAGTGCTAAAGGGGAATCAGTGCAACTGGTGGGAGCCATGAACTGGGGAATTAACGTGCCCCGTGCCTGACAGTGCCCATAGGGTGAATGGGATCAGAAGTTTAAAGGCCTTGAGAGAAGAGATGGGGGTGCGGGGAGGTGCTTGTTGTGCTGTTGCTTGTAGCAAGTAGTGCAGAGTGGTGTCTCATCGGAAGAGTAGCCCTCCAGCTGCTGTAAGCTGCATTACTTCATTTTCCCAGCTGGGAAGATGCCAATTTGTATCAGTAGAGGGGCCTGTGCACTCTATTTTCTGTAACTGCTGATATGAAGTTGCAGCGACTAAAGCTTCTGAGAACCTGGCAGAAACCTGACTCGTGAGGAATCCTACAATCCAGCCTGTCGTTTTTTCACCATCACTTTCTTCTTCCCCAGTGGCTTGAACTAGGACAGGCAGAATGCTATTAATAAATCTTAATGTAGTCCTTTTTGCCTTTCATCATAAATCTGGAGCCACGGACAGAACTGATAGCTGGTGATACATGCACACTTGATTGGAATATTTCTGTCCTTTTCCCTTTGGAAAGGAAGTGCTGTCATGCGCTATCACAGAGTGGTTACTGTACTGGGAAACCCAGTGCAACAGGCAACGACTGGGCTCAGCGAGTTAGTAAAATGCAGAAAGAAACTGAATAAACATATGTATAGCAGGAATATCCAGAGTTCTTATTACTAAAAATGGAAAAAAAAAAATCCAGGCTGTAGTATTTTAATTATTAAATACTATGCTGATGCCTAATAGATTTTGGATAACATATGACACCATGTTCTGTGGAATATTCAGCTTTTTTTCAGAACTACCTGGCATAGCAGTAGCGAAATAATCTGATCCAGATTGTCAGCTCCCCATTCTTCTTTAAACAAAGACAGAAGGCAGCTTCTTCTCAGCATTGACTGTACGGTGCTTAGCACGTGTTAAAGGACAAAACAGGCACAATGTTTCCTCTGTTATATTGTCTTGCAGTAAACTCAGAACCTGCTGAAAAGCCTTGGTGTTAGTGTTAGAAAGGACTGATCAGCCAAGGTTTAAATCCTCCTTCTGCTCACCGTTCATAGTCTTGCACAATCATGCAAAGAAATTCTCCAAAACACAGATTATTTACTTCTGCTACTTACATTGTAAGTCTTTGGGCAGACATTAATTCTTAAAACAGTAGATATAAAAGTTAGAATACTCAAATATTTATTTAAATACTCTCTGAGTGAAGGAAGGTTCCTGTGTAGGCCAGGTTTGCTGAAGCAAAACAGAGCAACTGGGTCCGGATCCTTGCAAGAAAAACAAACATTAGCAACAAACGCCGAGTGGAAAAACGTCAAAGAGCTCAGAGGGATACAAAGTTTTAGGATTTGCCTTGAAGGAACTTTATGGAATGAAAACACTTTCAAAAGATATTGTGGAGTGCAACTGGGCCGAGGAAAAAACATGTAGAAATTGAAATATTAGAAAAGAGCGCGGTGGGAGAGCAGGGCGGTGGCTGGAGCTGCATGTGCGGGAGCGGCGCAGAGCTGCTCTCCAGGGCTCCCGAGGCGTCTGCCTTGGGACCATTTGCTTCTGTTTTTTGGCATTCAACTGCGCACGTTATGTAAATTGCTTTAAAAGCTCAGTGGGTGCAGTACCAAAAGAAAGTGCAAACTGTGATTGAAATAAAAATAGGGATTTTTTTCAACAGACTTGCAATGCTTAAATTCTCTAGAATCTTCCCTGGAACAATCTGTAAAGTAAGGAGTTACTTAATGCGGGCAATAGTGAAGGGTGAGTGAAAAGGTGCAACAAGGGTTGCCCATCAGATGTTACAATCTATAGATCTGTAAGCAAACAGCAGCCATTAAAATCATAGATGCAGCCGTTGTGCAAGTTGCCTTTGGGTACAGGTAGCAGCATCCAGGCACAGAGCATAAACACAGGCACAGAGCAGAGGGTGCCCTTCGCACACCCTGGATAATAAATTATTGAGCTGCTGTTGCAATGAATTGTTTATGTGCTTTCCTGCATCCGAAATTTGCTTACAAACTGTTTGGTGAATAATTTAGAATAGCAAACAAATTTGTGGATGCGTGGCCCTCTTTGAAGGTAATTTGTGAGCGGAAAGATGAGCATAACTGTGCCAAATTGCCATGAGTGAACATGCCCGGCTTTACTTGTTTCCTGCCTGTTACGGCTTAGAGTTAGTAAGGACTAAGTAAGAACACAG
>JAVCKT010006380.1:0-22791 GCA_032273925.1 Rhynchotus rufescens | reverse complement strand
TTTGGAAGATCTCCAGAGAAGGAGACTCCACAGCCTCCCTGGGCAGCCTGTGCCAGGGCTCTGTCACCCTCACAGTACAGAAGTTCCTCCTCATATGGAGATAGAACTGCCTGGGTTTCAGCTTACACCCATTGCCCCTTGTCCTGTCGCTGGCCACCGCCAAGAAGAGTTTGGCCCCTTCCTCCTTACATTCTCCCCTCAGGTACTTACACATATTGATCAGATCTCCTTTCAGTCTTCTCTTATGATAGGCTTGATATGCAAATGATTTTTAAAAAATGTTACGGGTGTCAGTACAGTGGCATATGCCAAACTGCACAACAACTGCTCGCACTGTCTCAGCTCCTGCACATCAGGCACACAGGCTGTGTTGCTGCTACGGTTTGAGACCCTTACTCATGACATGCACTAAAGCTAAGTGTTGAGTGAACGCTGCTGTGGTCTGTGGCAGCTTTACACTGATGTGCATTGCAACGAGCAGATGGGGTCTTCAGCTTTTTCTGGGTGTAGCTGCTTTGGATCTCAGTATATTTCTTTTCAATTGATATTCATCCAAGCCCAGGTGAAACAATTTCAGACTGGTGCACAGGAGTTCAAATGACATTTTATTTTAACCTAAGGTTACAAAGATATATTTTATGATTGCTCAGTGCCAAAGCCTGAATGAAAGAGGTGTTAGAAAAGAACATGATATAAACATTATCATATGGACTTCTGGATGTTTAAATTGTCTTAAAAAAGCAACAGCTGAGCAGGTGACAATGAAAAATCAGAAATCTGTTATTCAAGCTGTTCCCTTTCATTTTATATTTAGATTTGATAAAGGAACAGTCTTCATCATTGGTGTTTTTATAGCTCCTACCACTATTAAGTCATAGTCTATGACTAGCTCTCTTAAACACTATGCTAATACAAATGGTTCAGGATTAAGAGAGAGCAGATGATGAACCGGAATGTGAAATACAGCATGGATCGAGGAAGAGGGGAAACCAACATATCAGCTATGTATTTGCTGTGTGTAGGACAGTTTACAGAGTAGTTGCTTTCTCATATGGGAAAATGGAAAATGTTGCTGGGAATGTTAGAGTGTATTTTACCTCTCCATTCCAGCCAAAGGTTTTCTCTGTTATCAACTCCTTGTTTCCTTAAGCACTGATTCTATAGAAAAATTGAAATGTAAAATGTATACAATTTTCAAACCTACTTGTACTGTAACTCCACTGAATATTTTGCTAGAGGAATTCCTGGTGCCACCAGCTTGTTATTTCCTGCTTCTATAGGAAAGAGGATGCACTATTTTTAAATATAACTAAATCATTTTACAACTGCATGTGGACCTGTCCTTCTACATGAACGTGCTCCTGAGCATCAGAGTTTAAACTGGTGAAGGAAGAGCAGCTGGGCTCACAGATCTGTCAGCTTGTGCCTCATTTCCCCCATCCTGGCCCTAATAAAAAGCCACATATGGTGAGTAAGGCAGCTGTTTGCTCTGCAGTGAGGGTTGGTGAGAGTAATGAAACATGATGCTGGATGAAAGTCAGCTGCAACTTGGAGACTCCCATTTTCTCATAGCAAATAAGAAAACTTGAGCTTTATTCAGAATCCTGATATCATACATATAAAAAATAAGAGCTGTGGCTTTAGAATTGACAAACTTGTGTTTTAGCTGAGAGGAGCTGTCTTTAATCATTAACAGTTTCTTCTGAGCCTGTTGGATTTTTATTATTACTGTTTATTCAAGCTGCAATAAAGGCAAAGGTTTTAAGGACAGCTAGAAAAACTAAACTTAAAATAAACACAGTTTTCTCTTCAAAGACTGCAGATCTAATAGCCTACGTAAACATTTGCAATGACAACAGCACTCAGAAGATTTCTAGTTGGATTTAAGAGTGTCCTTGACCTCCTCTGTGGAATTTGGAGGCCAGCTGGGTCACAAAAAGAAACTGTTTGCTTCAGGTTTGGTTTGCACACATTTGGACACGAGCAAAATGCCGTTTCCTGTACTAGAAAATAGGTGCTGAAGCAGCACTGGCGTGCAAGGAAATGTCACTATTGAAAGCCAGCTCCAGGCTGGCTCCGGTAAAGGGGATTTGGTTACCTCACAAATCAAATTGCTCTTAAGGTTTCCCATATGCAAATGTTCTTATTTGTATATCCAGAGCTCCTCGTTGCAGTAGGTAAATGTGAGGGGGAGTGGGGAGGGGGGTATTTTATTCCGTGCCCACAAAAGCGAAGCTGCTGCCAGGTTGGGATACGTGTTGTTGGTGGAGGATGCGGTTCAGGATGCAGAGCAGAGGCCAAGCGCACGCGTGTCGCGTGGGCAGCGGTTTCGTTTCTCCTGGGGCAGTGGGAGAGGGAGGCAGCCGCGCGTTGGGAAGGGGCAGGAGGCAGAGGGGGACGGGCCTCGCGCGGGGCCAGCTCTGGTGGGCAGCGCGCGCCCCTTTCCGTAGGGAGCTGGGAGCTGCCCTTCGCCTTCTCACACGCGCACGTGGGAGCCTGGATCTGCTGATGGTAAATGCGGGGTGTAGTGTTGTGACAGAGGCCTTCACTGTCTTCCCAAACTAGCTGCCTGGCTTTTTCCCCACATCCTCTCCATCCAGTCCTGCAAGGACACCATCCAAGCCCCTCTCACCAACCACACTATTTATCAGACCCTTCTGTGTGCTGTAGGGAGCTGTACGGGCTTTAAAAGCCTCTGCAAAATGCTCTTGTTCGTCTGGCTTGGCACAATAACCTGGCGCAAAGCGCAGCCTCGCAGGTAGCCGCCAGCAGGACTCTGGTTCAGCTGAGATGTAAAACAGGCCGAGCCAGACGAGAAGTGCTTGGGCGTGCGATAGGTCTAGGTGCTCTCTGCAGTGACGGTGTCCGGGCTGTGGAGACGGGGCCGTAGGTCCTGGCGCCGTGGCGAGCTGCACGGCCCTTGCAGGAACATGTGAGGGAGTGAAGTCCACGCTCGGACTTCAGTGCTGCCCTCCGGGTGAAGCAGCCAGCCAGATCTGAAGCAGCTGCAAGCCTGTGTTTGCTTTTGTAGGGAGAAAAGCAGAGCTGGAAGCCCCTTTAGGCTGCCGAGAGCAATTCAGGCTGTGCTATGACTGCTTTGTTAGGATTTCGACTTAGCTCTGCTCGTGAGCGGCCAAGACCATCTAAGGATGTGCTGATTCACGCTCGGAGCGCAAACAGACTCCTAAGAGAGGGCCTAGTTAAGTATCTAAAATTACATAGGATTTACTAGTCTGTGACAATGCAAGGAATGCTTAGCAGAATTCACATTAGAAGGCAAGGTTTGCATTGCCTTTCTTTAACAAGTTCCAGCTTACCACGCTGCTCATCCTGTTTCCAGGAAGTGCAGGGCTGGGAAGTTCTTGCATTCATGGGCACACTGCATGGGATTCCTCACACATGTTCTGCTGGGATAGACCAGGCCCTAGGAACACAGGGGTCTTCTCCTTCCCCTCTCTTCCCCCCTCTTTTTTAGGGATGGCTGCTGCTGCTAGGACAGGCCTTGCAAAGCCCTTCCTAGATGCCAAGTACACTTACAACTAGCTGGGGAGGCGGGAATTGGGCCAGAGGCTCCCACGCGAGATGCTTGGCCTGTGGGTATCTCTGCATTGGCACTGCAAACATGTTCATTATTGCACGGATGTTTAATTCCTGTTTATTACCGTGCAGGAATGGGGCATGCACTCTTTTCACGTTATTTTCACCCCTTAGCCAGTGCCTGGCTTGGAAGATTTATCACTTTCTTCTTGCTAAAAATATTTGTAGTAAATGTGTCAGAGCCAGTTTTCTCCCCTGCATTAGGAAGTTTTCAGCTTTCAGCTTGATTTGGTTGCTATTTCATGTACACTTTTTTTTCTTAATTTCTCTCCTGCCATGTCTTTATTTTGGTGCCTAGACTGTTCTTGTCTGATATTTCAGAGAGTAACAGAATTCTGGATCCAGAATTTGACCTATCCGGATGTTTCATGTATCTGGCAAACTTTACTATCTGGAAATTTTCCATTTGCTTCTTTTAATTAAACTTTGGGGGTGGAGGAGAGCAAAATAAGCAACCTGCATTTAACCCGGGTTCGTTTTGCCTGTGGTCTGAGCCACACTGAGTTCCAGCCAGAAAGCAGCCATCGACAGTGTCTGCAACCAGATCAGATTCAAACATTTATTAGAGGGGTTGATGAGCATCTGCCCGTTCTTTTCCTAGGAAGTGAAAAGAATGGAAGTTAAACATTTGGTGGAAGTGCAAGTGTCGTGCATATGTGCTCCAATAAAGACCACATGATGCCAAAATGTAAATAACTAATTTGCAAAGGTATGTCTGTGGGCATGCTGCAAATAAAGTCTGGTCTTTGGGGCCTTAGTTTTATTTGGTCTTTGAGCTTTGGCACAAGAAGTGGGTGAGCGCAAAGGTGGTGATTGCAGAGATGGGGCTGCTTTGCTCAGCGCCCTGTAGAAACCCCTCTGCTGCCTACATGTGGTAGCCAGAACTCCTGCCCCGCTTACTGTCTGAGAAGTCTAATTCAGGCTTAGGTAGCCCTGCTTCTCAGGGTTGTTTCGCTGTCTGATACCTGCAGTATTTCAGATGTCCCTACACAGTGCCCTGTAGGTTTAAGTTTGTATTTTACTGTAGAGTTAACCCAGTGGGAGTGAAAACTGTAGTATGAAGAAACTCTCTAGGTTATGTATTAGGATTGCATTGTCTGTATTTAGGCTGCATTAGCCAGAGACAAATTATGGTAAATTGTGTGATAGCCTGTAACCTGACAAACAAAAGACCTGACCAAAAGCACTAACTTAATGTGGTTATTGTGATTAAAAAAAAAGAAAATAAAAATACTTAAGGTAACTGTAAAGCAAACAGACGCGTTGTGCTTCGCTTCTAGTAAAATTCACAATGAGTTCGTCCAGAAGCAAGAAATGGAAGCTGCCTCACTGCAACCTGTGCTGTTTGCTGCTCCCTGCACCAGGCAGCAGAAGCCACCCCCGGGTCCCCTCCTTGCTTGCTGGGCACCAGCCACTGGGGCAGGAGGGTGCCCCTATGAAGCCAGGTAGACACACAGCTGTGCAGGCTCCTGCAGGCTCTAAGCAAATGGATCCCAGGTGTACAGGGGAAGGAGAACAGAAATAAAAGCCCTGTTGCTTGAACAAACTTGGAAGGTGGCCCTGCTTATGCTCTTCTGTGCCCTGTGAGAGAGGCAAAGAGGTTGGTGCAGCAGGGCTGCCCCCCAGGCCTGCGGCTTCCACGTCA
This sequence comes from Rhynchotus rufescens, assembly GCA_032273925.1. Lineage (NCBI taxonomy): Eukaryota > Metazoa > Chordata > Aves > Tinamiformes > Tinamidae > Rhynchotus > Rhynchotus rufescens. The sequence goes on along the minus strand of JAVCKT010006380.1, from coordinate 17,549 downwards.
ATGTTTGTTTCCCCAGAGGATTCCGATGGGCCTGTTCAGGGTGGCGCTGGCTGGAGCGGGAAGGGAGGCCTGGGAGTTTGCGGCACCTTTCCTTCCTTTCCCACACGTAGCCCTGGGATCTTGGGGCCCCGGTGCCTGTGCTGGTGCATGCAGGGGAGCACAGAGCTCCTGCCTGCCCTTGTGAGCACCCTGCAGCACTCATGCTTTGTCCAGGGTGAGCCAGGGCCTCATGGAAGGGGCCTTTTGCCCATGGATGTACTAAAAGGCGATTTTTCCACCTCCTGATGGTTTTAACTTTCCGCAGTGAGGTTATGTTTTGCTCTTCACGTGGTGGGAGGTGTCCAGCCCAGCCTCATAAAGCTTTTTCTGAGCTGTGGCTGCCGGCTTGTTTGACACTGGTTTGTTTGACACTGCCGGTTCAAGCAGTGTGTGTTTGCATCAGGTGTAGGGGCTGCATCAACCCAGAGAGATTGAGGGAGGTCGCATCCATTTCTGCTGTTCCTGCCCCCGGAGCATCCATGCGCTGCCAGTGGCAGCCGCGCTGAGGCAGCAGCCAGGACCCCTCTGAAGCAGCCACAGCCCCCCTGGTTAGCTCGTCACCAGCGGGAGGCTCAATTAACATTTTGCAGTATTGGCAGCTCCATATGGAAACTACCGTGCAGCCGCCCACAGTTGAACTTCAGCTTTTTCCTCTCATTTAATTAAAACACAATCAAGTCAATTAGCTCGTGACAGAGTTTCCCCCAAAGTTAAACTCCAGCTGTATGGCAAGGCAGAAGCATTCGGATCCAATTCATTGTGTGGCTTGGAGGTGGGATAGAGCTCTCCCGTTCGTCAGCTTAGCCACGGGGAATTAGTTGCATTTTTCCCTTCCAAGTAGAAAACGAAAAAGAAAGAAAAAGCCTTGTCTTTCCATTTGATTTTGTTCAGGAAAAACTGATATAATGTTATAGGATGAGTTATTTATTTAAGGTGACATTCATAGTGTCAGAACAATGTTTTTAATGGCTGGGTCAAACATTTTGCCATTCAGAGTGTTAATTTTTTTCCATAAGCTCCAGAAATAAACAGCTTACCATACTCTACAGCAACCTGATGGGTTATAGTTCCTGTCACTGAATCAGGATAATAGGCAGCTGCATAAACAGGCTGGTTTTATTGGCATAAAGACCATGACTTCAACCTGTGGTACCCTTTGGCAAGACTGTCTAGAAAATGATAGCACTGTAAGAGGAGGATTTGAGGTGTTGATCACCCAGGATGTCTTGCAGTACGTTGTGGAAGAGCCAGTGGGTGCTGCAAGAGGAAGAAAGAAACTACTAGCTGGTAATTAATAAGAAATCATTCAGCCCTAAATCCACACTTAAGCTAAGTTTGAATTGAAGCCATTGCATTTTCTGTTACATCTTTGCATCCATTTGTGGTTAGATAGAACAGAGCATTACTTTGAGTAATGGCACCTGTGTGCCAACAAAAAGGTTATTCTCACAAACATTGGGTGACATTGCTAATGGTGCTGAGGGTAATGCTGCAATCTAATGCATAATCTAATTGCAAGAATCTAATGTCACCCCACGCCAGCCAAAGTGTTGGGCACTGGCACTGCCGTGGAGCCTGGTAGCAGTGGAGCCCCTAAGGACGTGCCTCCAGTTGCATCTCCTGCCTGGGCTGTGGTGCCTTTTCCTGCTTGGTGCTCCCCTCCCAGCAGTATGGAGGAGGTTTGGATGCAGACAGACCATTTCTTCCTCAGGCTGCTGTGTTCCTTCCTTTTCTTGGCAAAGAGCCCAAAAAAATTGCAATGCAGGAGTGTCAGTGACAGTCTTGGGAGACCACGTGACTGAGAGAAGGGACAGCAGTGTGAAGGAAAGTCCAACACCAAGGGGAGAAGAGCAATTGTAAAGCTGCCAAACCCATCCTGAAGCTTCCAGTCCTGATCTCCTGGTGCTCCAGCAGGAATAGATCGGTGGTCTCCAAAGGGGATAGAGAGAGAGAGAGAAAAGGAGAGAGCCCTCCTGGTTGCTCACACAAGATGCATGGTCCTGCAGTGCTTCTTTTAGTATCAGGCAGATTCACATCCTGTACATTTGAGTTAAAAGTATAGCAGCTATTTTTCTTGTAATGAAACCCAGTGAGACCAAACTGAGGAATGGCACACTTCTAGAAGGCCGGGAATGGGTAGATGAAAGGAAAGTGGGGAGAAGAAACTTCTTAAGCTGGCATCGTTACTTTGTGGTTTACACACAGAGAAACAGGGATTTCAGGCACTCAGAACAAGGGAGCAGCTGATCAGAGCTGGGCCCAGCTTTTGGGCCCAGCGTTTGACATACCTGCATGTTTCTTTGGGGTGATGTCATCCTAAATGCTTTTACTCCAGGATAGCAAGAGTCTTGTGAAAAGTGTAAAATAACCAAACTTGACAAAAAATGTTTTTGACTTTCAGTACTATTCTCCTTGTTAAGTAGAAACTGAGGTGTACGTGCTGTATGGCTTTTTGGGATTGTATAGTGAGTTAGTATTGCAAGCAGAAACAAAATTAAGGAACATTTGAACATTAAATAACCTGACATATTAGAATTGCAATATCTACTTATCATGATTCATTCCAGGATATTTATTATCAGCATGGAAAAGCAATTGTCTCTGTAAGACTGAGTTAGAATGATTCACCTTTTTTATGTCATACCTTGTTGGTCACACAACTTAAAGCTACGGAGACTAAATGTCAACACAGACTAAATGTGGATTACTAGAAGAAGGAATATTAAAACTGTTGACGTTTTGTAAAGAATTTTTCTTCTGCAGAAGAAACTATCGAGTATACTTATACACAAACTAGCAACTTAATTACTCAGACTTTACATGTTTTTTAAATAATCAGTAACTCAAATTACAAATAGTAAACTACAAGCAAGGAATTGTGGCCTGGTAACTATTAAATTATGGTTCTACTACAAAAAAATAGTATAAGCACATGGTGTTTTTTAACGTATATCTGTATTGCTCTCAGTATTCAATAGTGAAGTTTGACTGGCTTACATTTCTCACCGAGAGAAGGAGAGAGTTCAGAAGTGAAAGCACAGAGCAATTTATTGCATAAATATAACTCTCTCTTTTAATGAATTGTCTTCAAACCTTTATAAATGATCTCATTGCATTCCGTATCAAAAGACTTGGAAGCTGTAGAATCACAGCTGTTTATTTCAATGGAATTTATATTAGACTTGCTTGAAATGATTTGATAGATTATTTTTGTTGTACTCTGCTTTTGCAAAGTTAATTTTAGGGGGACCTAAACCAGGCATTTGAGTATTTCAGTGCGGACATGAATATCTTCATGTTGTGCCAGGGAAGAACTGTACGGAATTCGCACTGCAGCTGCACAACATCTCTGGAGACCATTGGCAGCAGGAAAGTGTCTCCTAGGCAGCTACAGAGTTGGAAGTCACTTATTGCAAGTAGCCTTTCCAGCATCAGGCATGTTCAGGCATTTCTGTCTTTGGCTGTTTATGGGAAAGCCGGGGTCATCTGTGTGCAGCTCGAATCGTTGCTACCAGTGAAGGGGGCCGTTCTGCTGGTCTCCTGCGTCTGGCTCGTGATCCTTGCCGGCGTGATCTGGTTCTGCGGTGTTTCAGTTAGCATCATAGTCTGTCTTTCACAGCCCACCCTTTGGAGATCTTGATAAAATTCTGGAGATATCAGTGGTGCACTTTGGATGGTTAATATGTTCAGAGGATGATGCTAGAACTTACTTTGCTTATAGGTCCGTCTGTCTACACCAATCAGTCCCTGCTGATACTGTTACTAAGAAAAATAGACAGCTATAGATGCATCAAGCAGTATGGAAGGGTCAAAACCTTGCTAATTACTTGAGATAGAGCTTTACTAGTACCAGAGCACTGTCTTGGTGTATCCAGGATATCTTTATTTTAGCAGGTATTGCAGTATGGTAGGAATGAGTCTGTAGAGTAAAACACTCATGGCAAAACACACTGCTGGTGTTTTGAGAGTTTCACTGTGGTACTCTGGAGTGAATCCTCATCATCGTTTGGAGCACCTGGGAGCCCATCTCTCAGTTTAGTTTCATCCCAAAATATTCTAATCTGTGCACTTCAAAACTACTCTACAATGCAAACCAAAGACCAGCGAGTGGACAAAAATGGGAGGTTTCACTTGGAAGGAAAGGCCTGGTGCCAAGCCAAAACACTAATATAGGCACACTCCTTGTTCCTCCGGGTGAGTGTTTACTGAAGAATCAAGACCGGAATACTAACATGTAAACTTGTAGCAGCCATTATTATTACTCTCTTTTTTTCTAATTGTGTTTCTCAAGCTTCGTTTTGTAACCACTAGAGTCTTGGAAATGTGGTTTGGAAAAGCCTATGCATGATTGTCAAATCTCATTTTTTGCCCCCCAGAACCAGAGCAAGAAGGTTGTTGCATCATCATTACTATTTTCCATAAAGGAAGTTCAGTGAAATCATACACATACTAAAATATGTCTAGTCAGCAAACAATAAAAATATTTTCTTGTTTAAAATTAACTTCCTTTAGATTAAAAAGAAAATAAACTGCCTTTCGTTTTCTTCATTATTCAGTACAGAATCACAGGATGGTTGAGGTTGGAAGGGACCTCTAGAGCTCATCTAGTCCAACCCACCCTGCTGCAGCAGGGACACCCAGAGCACGGGGCACAGGGCGGCATCCAGGCAGGTTTGGAAGATGTGCAGACCTCCAGATCCAGTACAGTCAGACATTTCATATCCTTCAGATGTGAAATCTGCACCTAGGAAGAATATGTCAAAATAATTCCCATGCAGGTTGTATTGTGAAAAGTCCTCATGTCAAAATTAATAATGAAGTTTATTGAAGTCAGTGGAACTCCATTGGCTTTTTGAAGACAATGGGAAGAAGGTGGGACTTCAAGATACTGTACAAATGAAAGAATAACACAAGTGACCAAACTCCTCTCATCTTGGAAAGCTAAGCTGTTTCCTTTCATCTTGGTGAATATGTATAATACTTAGGATGATTAATAGGAGGTACATAAGCTCTCTGAGGTGAAAAATACACCCCTGTATTCTTAAATAATATATGACCTGTAAAGCAAAGAGTGTAAATCTTAAACACCAATTTCCTCTGAGTGTTTCATAGATGAGAAGTAAGAGCTTTTGAAAAGATCTCTCCATAAATGCTTTGGAATATCACCATTGATTTTTTTTTTCCTAGGCAATTTATTAATTGGTAAAATGTGCCACTGTATGATGTTTTTGAAATGTTACTTCATCTTGGATTCATCCTAAAACCAGTGTGTGAGGTTTGGCCATACTGACCCTGGTTTGATACGTATTTGCTTGCTTTGCAAACCAACAGTCAGTGTTTTCAGTAAATTCCCAGTTAATAGGATTTACAGAATCGTAAGCGTTGATGTTGAATCGCTTTTTCCAAGAGTCATTCTTCCTATTTCTAAACGGTATTATGCAACACTAAATGGATCCCTTTTCCCATGTGCTGGTTCATTTGGAAGGGAAAAATTTCCCTTGGTCCATGTGGCTCTGTGGGGAGCCATTGAAACCATAATTCTGTTCCATGCCCTTTGGCAGAAATAGGAGAACACTTAAATTTAGGTGAGACTTTTATGAAAGCAGTTACCTGCAATAGCAGAGGTTTGACTGCAGCTGAAGAAGAGTGGAAAAGATGGATGTTCCTCATGTTTTTATGACAGTGCTGTCAAGGAGCAGGATGCTGACTCTTCACATCAGCCCTCCCAGCCTCCTTAAGCCAACGGCGACGAGAACGTGGGTTTTGTCCTGCTGCCTCCGAGGAGCAGGAGGCCTTGCCCTCTGATGAACCCATGGGCAGTTTCTGCCAGGGAGATACTTGTTGGCTTTTGTCCCAGGACAAAAATCTTTAGCTACAAGATTCTAATCTGTTTTCATCAGCATTTCTCTTCTGATTCTTTGAGTTTACTAGCATAGCTTTAACAGGGCAACGATGTCTTCTTTCATGCCTTAGCATCACAGAAATGTTGTTTGCCAAGGACCTTAGCAGGTGGTTTTGTGCAGTCTCTTACCTGGAGCAGGACTATTGCAAACTTGAGATCAGGTCGGCCCTGGCTGTCTGTTGGGGCCTTGCTTCTCCCTTAGATCCACAGGATCCAGCAGGGACTCGCTTGCTTGATGCAGAATTATACACTGAAAGTAGTGACTTTAGACTTCAATATAAACTTGAATGCCAACTTCCCAACAAGGGGCTGTCACAAGGGCCCCTACTGCCCCTCTTTCCTTCAAAGATGCATCCTGACTTTTTTTTTTTTTGGTTATCTCTAATCCCTACCTCTCGCCTGACTTCTCGGAGTCCTTAAGGTGGCAGCTTTAAGTGACCCTCAGCCTAAGCCTCCCTAAAGATACCCTGGTGTAGTTCCTCGGATGCACAAGTGACAAAGCTGTGTCTTTACCCTCCTACAGGGAGTAATTACAACTTGGGCTTTAAAATACCCTGGCTTTGTAAACATTAAAAGCCTGTTTGAATGTTTATCTTCGTCTTCTCTGCCTATTATAGATCATCAAGTACTTCAAAGATAACTTTGAAATAAAAGGTTTAAATTCTGATGCATTTGAGTAACAGTAACTTATGCAGGAGAAGTTTTCTTAAGCTATCAGTTCCATCTCTCTGACACTGCAGAATTTATTGTATTTTATGACATAATTGAGATGTATTGTTCTAAACGTTATCATTTGCGCAGACTTAAGTTACACAATGCATCTGATTTAAAAGTTGTTTATTTTAAGACACTAAAAGTAAAGCTTCTTGGATCGTGATGGCTTTGCATCATCTTTATCACAGAAAAGACTGTTTTTTAACATCCCAGGTCATTATAAAGTCTAGGACAAATATAGCACTCATCAAATGCCCTTTGTCTGAGAAACAGAGTGATAAGATTGCATCATGTTATGTGTCTGAAGTTGTATCTTTCAGCAGCTAGGACACAGGACCAGTATTCAGGAAGTCATTTTGCAAACATAAAATTAAGCACTTCACTGTTCTGTGCCTCATATTTTCCATCTGAAAGTGAGGACAGTGATATTTCCTTCTTTTGAAAAGCACTTTCTGATTTAAATATCTATTATTATCATTATTAATGTTGACAATGGTATCAACTCTTCTGAATTGGTTATAATTAGAATATTTAGAAGAATGAAAGTAATTACAGAAGCCTTATGCTGCAGACATTTAAGCCTGTTCATTTTAGTTAATACGTAAATAATCTCAGTGACTTAAGTGATGCTACTCATGAGTAATGTTAAGCTAAGCACATTTGAAGTGTTTGCAGGATCAGGACTGGAAGAGTCTAAGATACCTTAGCTCTTAAAAACAAATAAGCAGTAAGAGACTTCTCAAGAAAATATCTGGGAAAAATATTTTAATAGTATGTTAGTACATGTTGTACAATGACTCTTGGTTTGTTTCATGAAAATTGATGTTAGAGCTGTCGATGATAAATACTGTCTTTGATATCATTCAGCGTATTTTTTTTTTTGTGCAAAATTAGTCCTTCTTTCTATTTTGGCTACAGTTGAAAAGCATATTATTAAATATGTTTTATTAATAAGAAGCCTGACTCAGGGCAAACTCCGTAGTAAATGACTGATTATTAGGGATATCAGACTGCCCTATTTCTGTGTGCCCATTCCACTGCCAGGACAGCTGTCATTAGAGCTGGTTGAGAAAAAAGGGTTTGTTTTCTTCAGAAGAAATAGTTTCTGTTTTTACATTGTATGGGTTTAGTTTTCTGTATGATATTTAGGTAGCTATTAAGCATTTCTCAACACAGGGAAAAACTCTCATGAACATATGCTGAAGAAAAAAAGCTTTTAGTAGTAGAAGTTTAAAAACTACAAAAATGCATGCCAGATATGCACTGTGAGAAGACTGTTCAAACCTCTGTATGTGGGGTATTTAAGAGAAATTAAATACACGAGGCCCAACTTGCTGCTACAGAGTGCATGAAAATGTCTGATCTGGATTCTGAAACAGAAAAAAAAACCCTTGACCAACTGGAACCTTTTGCATTCCGATAATGGAGCAGTTTATCTGTTATATACTGTGTATTTTTTTGTCCTCCTTCCTTCAGTTACCTTTGATTTTCTTCTTGTTTATACAGTTGATGGATTGGATAAGGCTTCGATTGCGAACTCGGATGGGCCGGCCCCAGGATCCCAAACTCCTCCCTTCAAGAGAAAGGGCAAACTCTCGACCATTGGCAAAATCTTTAAGCCTTGGAAATGGCGGAAGAAGAAGACAAGCGACAAATTCAGAGAAACATCAGCAGGTATGTGCATGGCCCTTTGCTAGCAAATAGTAAGAAATAATGGAAGGGCTTTGCAGAGTAATGCTTGAAAAAGTCTTTCAGCTAATTAGATAGACAGGAATTTGTAGATTATTGTGTATTTGGTGTAATGTAGAAACTGTTTGATCATTGGCAACGAAAAACACCACATCTTCTGTCCTGAAGATTCTCCTAATGGTCACTGACTTGAAACACACCTTTCCTTCATGGGGACAGAAGTTTAGTGTGTTCAGAGAGGAGAAGAGGATGTGGCCGTGCTCAGTGGAGTCTGGTCAGAAGAGCAAGGATCAGCGTTGCAGCTCTGAGTTTCATGTGGGTGGATGGCTCCTGTGCTCCTCTATTGACAAGATTTGAAGAATAGTCTAAAATAAAATATTGATTGAACAACATTTCATGTGAAAAAAGAGCAAGATTGAGGGCTGGGATTCAGTTATCAAACACAGATGCTTTGTGCTATCTGAGATGCTCCAGGGTATCCTGGCTGGTCTCGGGCAGCTTTTCCAGAAGGTGCCTCGCTGTATTTGCCATCCCTCTATAGGTGTCTCGGATACCCTTGGGCCTCTGCAGTGGCTCTAGACACTTATATTTAAGAAACTGAAATCCAGTGTGTGTGTGTATATATGAATATATCCCTAGGGAGAGAGAGACTGCACATATATATTGATATATATATATTGATACACTATATATATAATGTGTATCACATATTGTCTCTCTGTTTCTCTATATGTATTTGTATATACCCAACCCCATATATTTGTGTGTGTTTATGTGTGTGTTGGCTCTGGCCAAGCTTTCTCTAGAAAAATCCCAAATTCCTGTGTTGGGATTCAGACATTTGATGCTGTGTTCTTCCAAGCTGGAGTCTAATCCAAGAAGTGTCTATGGGTTCTTCAGATTCGTTGCTGCAGGGCAGGTGCTCTGAGGGATCTGCTGTGATGCAAGGCTGCAAGGGCAATACTCATGTCCTTAAGTGCCCTCCGTTGGCTCTCCTGAATTTTCAAGAGTATGCTGCTTTATATTTTATCCCTAACAGCCCTTAAAATTACAACAACCCCTAACAATTACAGCAAGAAGAGCTCTAGTTTTGCAGTATTAGTTCTAAAACATGCTTTGTCTGCACAGAAAGCAAAAAGAAAAGAACTTCAGAACTCCTTTGCTAATGCCATCAACATTCAAGATACTGAAGATATGGGCAGTCTTTCTGAGACCCAAATCCTTCCCTTGTCCTGCTCTCTCTCTCTCTCTCTCTCTCTCTGTCTCTCTCTCTCTCTGTCTCTCTCTCTCTCTCTCTCTCTCCCCCCCTCATCCCCCCCTCTCTTTTTCTTCTTTTTTTCCCCTTCTGGGTGGCCTGCAAAAAACCTTCCACTATTTCTTTCATATTGCAATCAAAAGGTTTCCCTCAGTCTGATATCTCTCTCATTGCTTCCATCCTCCTTCAGCTTCTTCAGTATCTTTATTGTACAGAAGCAAAGTTTTTTCTTGTTAATGACTCCTGCTGACTGACTGCAGTTTCTGCAGCTGCTTTTAGACAGGTATGTGATTGGATAGACACTGAATTAATCAAACTAATCAAAATTCATATCTGTATGTAAAGAGATTCCCCAAACTGTCATAACACGTTAGCACATACTACATTGTTATGTCAATAGATAATAATGTGTATGCCATTTTGCAGTTATTTGTTTACAGGTTAGTATTTGATTAGTTGATGGTAAGTATAGTATTTCTTATATTATATATAGTGGTCTATATAAAAAGAAATCTGTAGAAGGAAAGAAAGGAATAATGTAAAAGTTTAAGAAGTTTCTATAAAGGCTGCTTTAAAAACATATATAGTTAAGCAGAGAACAATTGCTTTGTGAAAGCATGTAGTTTATTCACTTTTAATCATTCAGATTCTATGACAGATATATTTTAAAGTTTTGCGTTATATTGCAAAAAGAGACCCCAAACCCTAAAAACAAAATCTATCAGATGCCCTTTTTTTTTTTTTCTCTCTTCCCTAAAGCTGAAGCTCTGGGGATCATGTAATCTCAGCTTTCATTTGAAAAAACAGCAAGTCTCGCTATTTCGTAAGGGGAGATAAAAAAGAAAGTACATCTGGGCAACGTGCGTAGTAAGAATTTTAAAAATAAAGGTTTCAATTTTTTTTTCAAAGGTTTCCCAATAAATTTCATGCATGAGTTTCACCCCTGAGGGCTCTCCAAGTTCTAGAATACAAATTCAAGTACCTGACACAACAACACTGGCACAGGTACTGCTCCCAGAGTTTAATGTTGAGAAAGATTATCTAAGGATTGATTAATCTCCACAGACTGAAAAAATGGGTACATCTTCAAGGCAAAGTCTCATTCTCTTCCTTAGATGCTATTGTCGTTTACCATCCTGTTCACATACTTTTTTTTTCCTCCCTCTTCCAAGTTAGGCTGTACTTTCCACCTCATTATAGTGACCTATTTTGAGCTGGATATATCATACAATCATGATAGTTGGGTAATAATAGTAGCACTAGTACTGCTAGTAGAAATGAGCCAGAACAATTCATTTATGTGCTGACCTCCAGTGTCTTCCTTTCATTCACCTTCTGCCTTGGCCAGAAATACAAATTACTTCCTCACACAATTCCATGCAGAGAAAAAGCAGGGATAAATCATGGTGTTCTGCAGTGCTGCCTGTTGAGGGGCTGTGGCCCCACAAGTCCCTCGAACAGTCAGGGAATCAGCCCCAGTGGCATCATGAACAACCTTTGCTTTGCAGATCAGGTTAACTTCTAGAAAAAGCCTCTCTTCACTTGCTTGAAGACTATTTCATTGTAAAGAAACCCCAGATCTATAGAAATATATTTTGCTTTTAAACTCTCCGTGTATGTAAGGTATGGAATCATGTCTGTCTGTGTGTTTTCAGTGAGGCTGGAATTTGAAATGAGAACCAAATTGCATTGTATTTACCGTGCCTCAGATGGCTGTGTTAGGAGTGAGAGGAAAAAAGGAAAAAATGCTGTCCCTTTCTAGTGGATGTAGACCCAGGACTAACAGAGGTAAACAAAATATCTTTACTTTGAAAGTTACCCTTTGTTGCTTGCAACTTAACACAGCAGAAGCAGCTTTTCTAACTTGAGAAATAAATGGAAAAATATCCATACAAAATAGAACACCTTCCGGATATCCTCTTCCTCGCACTACTGAGTCAGAGTTGTGTTTACGTTACGGAATGGGATGTGTGTGCGGGTGTGTTTATATCTTATATGCAGGAAGTAAATCCTGCCCAAGAGCATGTGAGACAATATGACGATCGTTGTGTTTATTCCTTATTCTCTGGAAGGAGTTACAACTTGATAGATACACATGGGGATGAAGAAAGGATTCTTTTAATAATAAAAGGGAATGCAGGATCCTGGCATACCTTGCGGTATCAATTAAACTGGATTTTGGACAAGCTTTGTGCATAAGGTTCCCAGTATAAGTGACAGGTCTTTGTCATGCTCTGCTTTGATAAAACTTCATGTTACCAGCATTATGTTAGCAGCTGAAAGATATTCATTAACAGCAAATGCCACTAACATCAGAAAAAAATAGATGAGGGACTAGATATGGAAGTATTTGTGCCGATGTGGGAATGAGGGTTGGAATTTTTTCCTTTAGCAACATATTTTCCATGCTGTATCTCATAAAATCTGTTCTCTGTGTACTGGTTATATACTTTCTGCCTAAAGGGCTTTCAAAGTAAAAACAAATGGAAAATGGCATAATCTCAAGGGTTTTTATTCCCTCTCTTGCTGTGAAGGAAAAGAAGGCAGCAGTTTATATCTTGGCATGAAGTAGATGGCACTTCAAAGCCCCACAGCTGAGAGTATATACAGAGAGGGCACTGAAGGCATTTATAGCTCTTACTGGATCAGAGGAAAACTAAAGTTCAGAATTCTCTTGAGCCTCTCTTGGAAGACCAAAACTAAAACTTGGAAAATATCCAGAATCTTAAATTGCTCTTTAAATAGGAGCATGGGTTTTTAAGACATCTTGAAGGTTTGTAGTCGCCAAACGTCACTAAGTATCCTCTTTTGAGAGGATAGGTAAGGAGGGAGTGAAACTGCATTTTGAGGGGAACTTATTATGATTATTGTTACTATTTGTATTTGGCTAAATATACAACAGTTTATGTAATCCTTGGGACAAGTAAGACCTGCTTAGGGGGATGAGGACCACAGATCACGACTGCATGAAGTAAGAGAAATTCACATGCTTTCTAACAGGTACCTTTGAAGTCAGTGCAAATGCTGTTATTGACTGTAGTGGGAATAGATTTTGACTGAAGATTTTATGAGGCAGCTGGAGCAGGTGATTGGGGAGCTGAGCCTGCATCACCTCAGCAGGCAAGGACTGATAGCCAACTACACTCTCAGTCAGGACTGACTTGTTTGTATAATCAGTATCAATGTGTGCATACATATAAGTAAGAGAAATAGTTATTTACATAACATCATAGTTTAATATTATAAACAGTATGTTGCTTTTCATTTTGAAATTTATATAATGTCTATATACATGCACACATTTGTATATACATTCTTTATATATGAGCATATATTTATACACACACACACATATATATATATATGAACACACATATTTACGTACTTGTGGCAGCAAAGTTTTGTAGAGAAAAGAGAAACATACAGAGATTATAGAGAAATGGCAAGCAGAAGGGAGAGGAATACAGGAGACTGAAGGGATGGAAATAAGTAATTTGATAGGGAGGATGGAAGATGAAAGAGTCAAAAAACACAGGAGTCAAAAATAGGTAGAAGTGGTGGAAGCAGCCAAGGCTGAAGTGATGGATAGAAGAGCAGGCCAGAAGTTAGTGAGCATGGCAAGCACCAAACCACAGCCCCTTCCCTGTGCGGAACTGAGCTGAGACAGAGCAACTTCAAAGGTGACAAGTAGGGATACCAATCGCAGATGGTCTTTCAGATAAACGATCACTGTTCTTAAATTACTTCAGCAACAGATACCCTGTGTTCATGGGTTCAGTCCAGACATTTTGAACCACAAATAAGCAATTCAGCTAGAGTTCCTGTGGTTTCATAATTGTCATAACTTTAAGGTGGGAACTTGCACATGAAAAAGAAGTTAAAACTTAATATTTGTTAATATGGTTGATAAATTGACCTTTACTACACTATCTATACAGTGATGATAACACCTTTGCATTTCATATGGGTGTCAAGAAGAACATACCAACTTTGGAGAACTGTTTTTGAAGCACTGGCAATGCTACTAGTTGGGAAAAATAATAATTATCTGTTCAGGTTAAAGTTTGAGTTATGGGCGGAAAGTGTTTGAAAGGTAAGGTTAAAAATTTAGGCAAAGAACCTGTTAGAACATATTGTCTGTATCCTAAATGAGACAGAGGTACCAAATGGCAAACATATAAGAATAACCAAAAAAAAGTTGTATCATTTGCACAGTCAGAAGGATTGAGTGAAGATTGCACAAGTGACCTTCATTCAAGCATTTCCTAGCTTCCTATAGCTTATCCATTGTAACATGAACATTATTTTGGAAGTGTTTGTGGAGCATAACAGTAGTCCGATGTGAATTGTGTAATCGAATAGTTTGAGGGCCTTAAAACTCTGCACAACCGAGCTATGATAATCGAAGTACTAGACTATGTAAGGGAATGTATTATATAGTCTAATGTCTGTAATATATAATAATTTATAATGATGAGTCCAAGTGGCGAGTGGACCAGTCTAGGGCTGTAAGAAGACAGTCAACCCTATCTTTCCTCTTATGCAAGGGTACATACTTTTGGTCATTTTCATTTAAATTTAAAATAAAATAATTTTGTTTATAGTAATTATGGTGTTCATAGTGAGCACTAACATAATTTCTAATGTTTTTCCCATGAATCAAATAACATTTTAAAATACTATCTGTACAAGCTAAACTAGCTGAGCTAAGCTTAAATAAGAATACTTACGGGTAGCATTTTATATGGTTAAGGATTGGGACCTAATAAGCCTCTTGTCTGTTGATAAACTTCCTATTCTGTGAAATGTGGATAGAGGGATGTTATAAAACCTATGTAATTTTAATAAAATGCTTAGAGATCTTCCAGGGAAAGTGTAAGAAGTTAATTCTTTTAGATATTTTAGACATTTTTCCTGCCTCTTCATTTTTAATTCAATATAGTTAATTTATGGAATTAGTTCAGTGTTGTAAAAATGTAAGGGAATAAAAGTATCGTCCTGAGAAGCAGCCAGTGAAACAGGGATCTGATTAGATGCTGTAGAACTTGATTGAAAGAGCAGCACTGTTTTCAAGTAGTACTGGATTAAGTCCCATAAATAAATGTATGAGAAGTCGTCCCATTTCATTCTCTCAAGAAGGCAGATGCAAAAAGGAAGCAGGCAGCAAAGAGAGTAAGAAGTAAACTATACTCCTAAAATTGAAATAATAATATCTGTATTGCCAGCAGTAAGCAGGTATAGTGTTCCCCTTTTGGGGCTGGGTGAAAGGAGATTTCATTCTGCTCATAAACAGTCCTGCTTCTAGAGTGAGTAAGACCCCAGCCTGCAACTGGGCCTGTCCATACAGCCCTCTGACTTCCCTCTGATGTTCTCCTAAACATCAGTCTTTGTGGGAGTAGATGTTCACCATGAGACTTCTGACGAGATTAGGGCACGCTACCGTGTTGTGTTTGCCAGGCCGGTAACTTGTGTGACACCTGGTTTCGAGATACATACCTTAAAAATTAATGTAGAAGAAAGATCCAAGAACTGCTATGTGATTTAGGGTTGGGACTCAGTTCGGTCTGTGTAAATACTGTGCGTGGTAATTCCTTCAACCATCTAAACTCAGCGAACTGTGTTTGTGAGTCAGCAGCCAAATTACTCGCTGCTGGCACAGATGTTTATAATAGTTACACAGGAAGTGTAAATTTCTCAGAAGTGTCAAAATAGCCTTGATCTGCCTTCACAGTAGCACTCAGTTTACCATATGACTGTTGTCTCCAACTAGCATAGCTCAAGTGAGACTGATAGCCCTTGTTGCTGTATTCAGTATGCACACAGCAGCAATGTGGCTTGCACTAGAGAGGAATTGGAGTCTCAGAGTGTTTGAATTAGATGATAAGATAACTACACATTAATAGTGTGAAGTCCAACCCTGCTGAAGCTTTGTACTGTGCTCTCAGCTCCGAACATTGCTCAGTCTTGGGTGTTTGCAGGTAAACAAAATCAAGATGGGAGATTAGCTTTGACTAACCATGCAGTGAAGGCATGATTTTACATCAGAGATGTTCGTATTTTTGGATCACGTGCTGTAAGTCCATAAAACATGACAGTGGCCTGGGCTTTCGGAGTGGGATGAAGACTTACTCTGTTTTGCCATCTGTAAATATTTCTCCCTATAAAACTGTGTAACATTTTTTATCATGGGAAATAAACATATTAAAGTGTTTTATGCAGCAGTGTGTGTGTGTGTGTGGTGTTCCCTCTTTTTAACCTAGAAGCAGGATAATGAATTATTTGCCCTGACAGCCAACCTGCCTGGATGAAGATGTCTTTCTCTTTAAAACAGAACAAGTAACTTCTATTCAAGATATTTTTTCCTTTTAAATAGCATGTCAAAAAGGCTCCTTTTCGAACAGCTTTATGACTTGGCTGAGCAAACTGATTGTTCTGAGCAGGTTTTCTCTCTCCCAGCTTGAAGCATCTGCAGAGTACATGGAGATACCTTTGGATGAGCTAATCACTCCAGTGTGTGGGAAGGAAGAGGTGCTGCTAGGTATTAAATGTTTATGCTAGGATGAATTAAATTAAGCTCTTGATGTACTTTTTTCCACTAGCAGTAATGGGAACCTAATGGAGTCTCTCATAGCTGAAGACATTAGAGTGTAAAACTACCTCCCTGTAAAATCAGAATGAAAAAGATTTCTCAAGGTTTCTTTTAAAAAAAAAAAAAATCTGCGTTTTTCACAAGCAGCATCACTTCTAGAATAAATCAATTCTTAACTGTGCTTTTTCTGTAGTGTTGGAAAGGAAGATTTCGACAAGACAAAGCAGAGAGGAGCTGATAAGAAGGGGAGTTCTGAAGGAAATGCCTGAGCAAGGTGATAACAAATTACCTAGAATTTAGTTCTTGAGCACTCAATATGAATCTAAACATAAAGAATCCTAAACATAAAGACCCGATTGTATTGTTTCCATATATCATAAATAGGTATAAGAATGCAAATTTGAGGTATGAAAGATAATAGAGGATAGCTCACAACTAAAGGTAGAGATGAGATTTGTCTCTTCATATTTCTGGCATATACACATACATATATTGTATGACTTTTGGTCACATTGCTGAGTATTTTGATTCTCCCTGGACAGTGCAAAACTTTTGGAATTAGTTTTTAACCTATTTTTTTGAGTCAAACTCTGTTTTCTAAAGCCAATGGAAGATGATAGGGAAAATTTACACTGGAAAATGAAAGTGCTTGGGGCCACGTCATTACCTGTTATGTTTCACCAGTGTAAACCAAAGGAAGTAAATCAATAGCTGCTGTATCAGATATCAAAAAGCATCAGTGTTGGGACTGATCATACAAACTCCACCGCTATTACATAGACCACATTCAAAAGTAGCACGTAGAAGTCTATGGGGAATACACCACATCTCAAAACACTGTAAGGTGTGTTATCTGGCAACTAGAATTATTTGTACTTGGAAAGACCTGAACAAACTATTTATCACCTATATGGTGCATCGGATTATGTTTATGAAGTACTACTGTTTTTTTATTCCTTCTGGTCCTTTGGTATAATTTCTTAAATTCTTCATCTTGCATATATCTAAATTCAATAAAAATCAAGTAATCAATTTTATAGCCTAAAATTAAGCCATTCATCATTTTATCAAAAAATCTATTAAGATTTTGCCAGTAGATAGAGATGAGTGTGAACTTAATGGTTTCCAAAAATAGATATCTGCTAGGAATTGTGTTACTCTCTCTGACCTAAGAATTGTGAAAGTGAACTCATGAATAACTCAATATTTACATTCCTGACAGCCTTATATACACTGACACTTAGAAATAAGAGCTTTTTGTTGACATGTGACATAACTGGTCTTTACAGTCTTACTTTTATTACAAATCTATGACATTCAAGTTTAGACTGGCTTCTAAACTTGTGTCTGTCACTGTCTTT
>JAVCKT010006379.1:18255-30131 GCA_032273925.1 Rhynchotus rufescens | reverse complement strand
GACAGAGCACTGGAACAGGCTGCCCAGAGAGGTTGTGGAGTCTCCTTCTTTGGAGATCTTTAAAACCCACTTGGACGTAGCCCGGTGCCCTGTGCTCTAGGTGACCCTGCGTGTGCAGGGGGGTTGGACTCGGTGACCTCTGAGGTCCCTTCCAACCTCAAGCATTCTATGATTCTATGATTTTCATCAGGAACACTCGAACAATGATCATGTAACAACTTAAGTGTCATTAAACTCAATTTACTGGAAATAATCACATCCCTGTGGACAGAGCTCCTTGCATGTCCTACCTGACCAGCGTCTGAGGATTTCCTAACAAGAGAGGAAGGGGCTGAATCCAGGTGAGCTGCCCTGACTCGGCAGCAACGTGTGCTGAGAACCAGGGTTCTGGGGAAAAACAGCATTCCTAAATGACACATTCTGCAGAATTCACCCTGTAGAAATCCTGTTTGTGGGCTGGGTTCCGTCTCTTGAGTTTTCTGAAAGATGCAGAATGCAAGGTTTGCAGGATGGATGCTTGAAGATTTGTATATATGGCAACACAAGACCTGGTTACACAGAGCTTTTCAACTGCAACATCAAACACTTACACAGCATGTCTCATAAGCAATCATAAAGTAGGAAACTTAACAGGATAGTTGAAAAGTGGTAAGCAAATAATAGGCAGCTTGTCCTTACAGCATTTATGCACTTAGACTAGGCCACTATCTCCATATAAGAAAAAAAACCACACTTTTTTTCCCCCTCATTTTTTTTCTCATATAAAGGGTATATGTAACTTTCTGTATTAGGATTGTGCCAGTTTAACTATTTTGAAGGGAAAAAGACATGGCAATATCATAGTAGCAATGTCACAGCAACAGTAGAACAAAATACACTAAACAAATTAACCAAATCTCTTAGTTTTTATGCCTGGATATATTTTCTGTAAAGTTTTCTTGTGAATGACTTCCTGAAGCTGAAGCAACATACTACTTTTCCTAGGGGAACAGTAAAGTGTGCCAGGTGCTCACCTGTTCTCCATACACAAAGCATCTATGTCAATGATGCGGTTTTCATGCCCTCCTAAGACATGATTAAGTTCTTGGTTTAGTCTGTCAGCCTTATCTTGGTAAAACGAGCGTTCGTCTTTCAAATCCTCTAGCTCATCCAGTGCAGACTGAAGATCAAGTCTCAGAGACTCAGTCTGAAAAAAAAAAGGAACGCTGTTGCTGTTTTGAAGTTTAAACCAAAGACTGCATAGTGTTTAAACTGAAAATGAAAGCAAGTACTTCACAACAGGACTGATTTGGGAAGGTGCAAATTGTTTCCAAAGCTCCCAACTCCCATCCTGCAAAAGCTCATTACAAATTTATAAAAGATAAGCATGACTCAAAATATCCTTAAAGCTCCAAAGAAGAAATCAGAGTTGTATCCAAAACACATTCATTAAGTACATTTACAATTAATTATTGTCCCCATTGGTACCATTGACAATACTGAAAGAAAAGCTCTGATCGTAACTTTGCTGCAGCACTCTGTAACTACCGACTTGAACACTCACACATCTGTGCTTCCATGCTCTCCCCTGCACACATAACTCCTCTTAGATTTTATTGACAAGGAAGAAAAGAAAAATCTCAATGGCTGCCATTTTGTTTTGATGACACTTGAAACAATATTTTTAATTAGTTTTACTCTATTTTGGCGCTATTGCATTAATATGAAGTTAACTTTAACATCTAAGACTTGTTCACAAAGTGGTTAAAAATGACTACAGCATAAGAGCAAAAAAAGCTTAATTCATATATGATGCTACAAATACACTATGCAGTTCTTAGCATGTAACTTCTGGAACTTCAGAGCTTAACTCAACTCAACTGAATTGGAAGTTGGCAAACTTGGACGATAAAGAACAAAAAGAAAGTTTCTGAGGGGGAGCTGTACCCACCTTACATGAGTATGCAATTATATGGGATTTTCATCAAGAAAGCTTTATAGAATAAGAAAAGGAACTCAGAAAACTACATAGTAAGCCAGGATTCAACTGACAGGGTGCACTTAGCTATTCAGCAAAAGGGTAAAGAAGGCCAGCACAAAAAATACCCAAGGACAAAGTGTCTCAATCCTTCAAGGAGAGAAAATTGAATGCAAAAAGTCTGCAATGTGATGAGAAGTCTTTATTGCCGCCTCAGACAGCACTGATAATCCCCCAAAGGTAACAAAAGACAAAGTGAAAAGGGGCTAGGTGATGTAGTAGAGAAGAGAACTCAGGAATGGAGAAATCAGAGAAATAATCTTATCAGAGGAAAAGCAAATACAGCGAACAGTCCTGCTGCACTTTGAAGAACAAGAAATACACACCTCCTCCTGAGTCACCAAATGGCTCATTCAGGATGGAACCGACACCGGTAGGAATGAGTATGAAATGAGGAAAATGCAACACCTCCTCCACCCCCACAAATCCTCCAAAAGATACGGATCAATATCAGGGAAAGAGTCTGACAGGTTGCTAATACATGGCACATAATATTAATATGGCCTTGAAGGAGGGAAAACAGGTCTGATGCAAGAAGCTTCCAAATGTGGGGAAAGAACGGTGCAGAGACAGGAGGGAGAGGAGGGAAAACTCACCCTTGTACAGGAAATTTGATTCGAAGAATGTATTTAAGGGATGCATCAGTCACTGTATTATTATACTGTGTTGCTTACCCAACTTGTAACAGCTTTCCCTAAAGAAACTCTTTCACTGTCACTAGTGACCTGTCACCGGGAGTAGCTGTGCATTAAAAAAAAGAGGAGAATAAATAAGCTAGAGGAGGAGGAATTTGGGAGGTGAGGCAACTCGCTCTTAGCATGTAGGCCTGTTCAAGTTAGTGCACATAAGAACTACTGCAGTAAAATTCCCAGCACCCTCATCACTATTCGTGCTGCTAATCAGCTACTAACCATCAAAACCCAACAGAAACAGCCATTTACTTGCTACTACACCAGCTCTGTAAACAACCACACATACATCCATGCAGTTATTACTTGTTCTCGAGCTTTCTCCAGTTGCCCAACGAGGTCTTCACGTTCATGTGCAGCAAAGTAGCGAGCCCCAAGCTCTTCACCTCCAACTCTCTGCTTTGCTATTGTCATCCGAAGGAGCTGCGATTACAAAAACAGATTCCATAAGCAAGGGAACACAGGCTGTAGCATTAGCACACATCTGCATTAGAAAGAGTAAAGCTGTCACAGATGTCATCTCGTCCAAACCAGAAAGCTTGTATTATTTAAACCAGAGGGAATATACTGAGCTTAGAGCTCGATGCTGTCGTCAGTGAGAAATTCCAGTCGAAGCCCCAAAAGCATCAGCAGGAGCTCCATTAGACCTGCAATAATCGTCACCACAGTATACAAATGATGAGAGCCCAAGGAAGCACCGAGATGTGGTCAATGCTTTTAAAAATCACAGGAAATAATTCTGGTCAGACTAAAACTAGAGACTTCTCAGAAGGGCATTTTCATATACAGGCCTTAAGAAAATAAGCACTTCTCACAGATAAGAAAAAAGAAAAGGCACAAAGTGGCTTGCTCAGCTTCGCCTTTGCAACACCAATTAAACTGAATCCCACTGCAATATCTCAATGCAGAAGTAGCATAAACTGCTGCTTATACATTTGTTTGTGCATTATTTTTGATTACTAACAAAAGTCAATTCACATTAAAAACAAAAAAATGCACTTGCAACACAGGAGTTGGCGAAAGCCTGCAGACAGTTAATGAGCTCGTCAAGTTTGTGCCTGTTGAAAACAGTCTCACTTAGCTTAAGTCAGTCATACCCAATATCTGACTTGAATAGCAACTACGATGAGGATTGCCTTGCAAGAATTACAAGGAATAAAATAACAGCAGGCAGCATTTACAGTGGTTCATACTGTGTACAACTGGGCAGAAGTGTGGCCTCCCCGAGGACTAATTTGCAGGAGCTCCAGAGAGCCCACAGAAACCCGCTGTGAGAATCCTCCTGACTTTCCCCACATTTTCAACAGCACCAAGAAATTAATGTCCATTATTATATTGCCAGGTTAGGAAAAGCAATCTTCTGAAAGGGGAAGATTGCACATTAATATCTATCTTTGGTATTTATGGGGTGCCACTCACAATGGCTGCAATGTGCCAATTAAAATCCTGCTGATGCAAGACAGGCTACCCGAATGGTCCTCCCCACTTACTGCAGCTCCAGTTCAGTGCGACTCAATGAAGCCAGCACAACTTGTTCTGATAAGCAGCTCACTTGTTAAGGGAAAGCAGTGGCCCCAAAAGTAACTATTTCTGGCAAACTACATAGCCCTCTGCCCACAGGGGAAGCACAAACTACTGCACAGTCAGTAGAGCTGAATGGGTCAGAGAAGATATAATTTCTAAATGCTTTATCAAAACAAAGAACCAACTAGTAAGCCAAAGCAGCAACTGGCAAATTCTGGAATGATTTCACAGCTATGGGGTCTCTTCTTCAAACGCTAAAAGGCTGATGAGGAAAAGGCAGGATAACACAATTAACAACAACTTCCAGAATCCTTTCCAGTGAGAAGGGCAGTGAGAAACCAAGGCAGTGCTAGAGACCCTGCAGTTACTCCTGGCAAGGCCGAGCGACAACGGCAGGCACTTGATTTACTAAGAAGTTGGGGGGGAAACAAGGTAGGAAGTCTTAGGGAAGGGCTGCGTCCGAAATCCCAGTTCAGCCAGTCAAGGCAACACTCCAGACATTCACAAACTAAAGCGAACTGCCAATGCATAAAACGAGAGCGAGCCTCTCGCGGACAGGTGGCCAGTCAGGGGGGTGACGGGGCAGAACAGGCCGAGGCCTTGAATTCCGCACTGCGAGTGTCTCCGGAGGCGGCAGCACCTGCTGGAAAATTCTTCCCTGAAACGCTGTGACCCAAGGAGACACCGACTGCTATATGCCGGGTGGTTAAGCGTTTATTTCATATTTTAGTGCTTTATGATAAATTTTATACACCTGCCCTCCGGCTGCGGTATTTTTATTTGTCTTTATTTCTGTTGCGCTGCTTGACGCCACGCGGCAGCAGAGGCCCCCGTCTCCTTCGGAGGATGTGCTATCTGCATGTCAACCCAGCACACCACTAACAAAAACAATCAATGAGGCATTATTTAAATACTGCAGCTATTATTTATATATGAATAATTACTCAGAAAGCAGCACCCCCGGGGGAGCGCCGCCGTGCCCCAGGGAGGCTTCCCTGTGCTGGCTGCTGGGCAGGCTGACAGACCCAGAACAGCGTTGCCACCAAAGCGTTTCCAGTGCCTGAGTGCCAGCAAAACACGCAGAAGGAAAAGGAGACGGGCACAAACAGAGCGATGCTCACGGAAGACAAGGACCAGCACGTGCAGCCACAGCCACCGGCAGCAAAACTCCACCACGGTGCCTGCAAAACCTTAAAACGTGGGCCAGAACTATGTAAATTTGTTACATAAAGGCCCAGTTCTGCCAAAACGTATGCACCGCGTTTAACTTTTTTTGCACTGTTACTGCATAAATGACTGTCTGCCTTATAATAACGAGCTGTCAGTAATGCGGCAGCTATTGTTTGCCACGCATCAAGTATCTTCCTCTCACTTAGCACTGCCCTCGACAGCTCACAAAATCACTCCTTTGTGTGGGCAGGAATTCAAGCGGAGGGAACTGAGTCATCCCGTCTTCTAGAAGCCTCCAGTTTCTCTCCTGCTTTCCATTTTCTCCCCATTAAGAGAAAGAGTGAGATTTCATAATTACCCTGCTCTAAGTTTCAGTAATTGTTTGCCAAGTATTACTGGCTGAATGTTAAGGAAGGAAAAAGATTTCCAAATAAATATCTCAAACACTGAACAGTTTTCATGTGTCAGAGTTGATAAGAGATTGTGATCATTCATAGAAATAAACGGCCTTAGAGATGTGTTGCTGGAATGCTGCAGTGTAACCGTCGCGGCACATCTGAAGCTGCAGACAAACCCTTCTGGAGACTTCCTGAGGATGTTTTATTATTTGTGCCATGAGAATTCTAGTGGAATTAAAGGAAAAAAACAGTCCAGTTAAACCAAATACAAGTACTTTGCTATTGCCTACCTGATTACATATTTAACATGATTTCAACAGCAAGTAACTGGTCATCACTTTAATGTCTTCTTGCTAATACAAGCGGCTGGATCTTCATAGCAGCAAACATTAAAGCAAGTAAAAACAAGTCAAGCCATCAAAACATTTATCAATAGAGCTTATGTATGATTTTTAAAAGAGCTTTTTTTTTTTTCCTGTTTCAGTCCTACAAAGCCCTTGCCACTCAGTGACAAAGCCTGCATGAGTCACCCCTGCTCAGACACGGGCAGAATTGTTCATCCATAAGCAGCTTCACTTGCTGCAAAAGCAGCTGTTTGTTCATCCCTTGCCAGAAGTAAGGTTGACGTAGACCAGCTGGGCAGGATGCCCTCCCTCACTTTGGGAAAAACAGAGAGAAGAATGCAGGGGAAAAAAAATGTAAGAACAAGCAAATTATTATAGTTCTTTGTTTGTGTATATACCATGCAGT
This sequence comes from Rhynchotus rufescens, assembly GCA_032273925.1. Classification (NCBI taxonomy): domain Eukaryota; kingdom Metazoa; phylum Chordata; class Aves; order Tinamiformes; family Tinamidae; genus Rhynchotus; species Rhynchotus rufescens. The sequence continues at coordinate 23,583 of JAVCKT010006379.1, read as the reverse complement.
ATCTGGACTTCAGCGCCTGAAGTAACCCAGCTGCCAGCACAGGGGAACTGATGAGCTGAACAGAATGGCTTCAGGAACAAGCCCTGAATTTTATCACCAAAGCTAGAAGGGAGCAAAATCTGCCACAGGAGGGAAGCGTTAAATCCCTCAGAGAGATGGCAAAGCTTTTTTAGGCACTTCAAGAAACAGCAACCTGACTCTAAAATAAACTCTGTTTCTCACGTACTAAGAAAGTGAAGAATGTGTTCCAAAAATGAAAATTCTAGTCTAAAAGAATTCCCTGTCTGATGCAATTCCTTCCTCCTTCTTTTCAAAGATGCACTATTGCACACGTTCAGCAGGGAATGACGCTATGTGTATTGTTCCATTTCTTGTGAGGATCATTAATTTAAATTAATTCCCAGATACTGATCTTACAAAATGGCCAGCTAGTAACTCGCCGAGTGGCTTAGAGACACCTTTGTAAGTGCAGCCCACTTAGGCTCAGGTACAGGAGCAGCAGAATATACCATGTAGCACTTGGATCAGCATGCACCGGGTTACACAACTTCAATCTCTGCAGTTACAGCCAGGTTACGAATTAACGGCCCTCTAAGGTCCTATGTTGGTGTGATGTAATATCCCTGAAGCAACTCATTATAACTGTATAAGGCTTTTCCATATAAGTGTTTACCTGTGCATTTGTACTGACTAAGAAACCCCTGTGAGGTGTCCAGAGCTGCCCTGGGAGAAGCTGCATGGCAAACACAGCGCCGAGAGGCTGCAAAAGCACCAACTGCCCCTGGTACTTACTCTCACTCTCATGGTTTCCTTTGGTAGTGCAGAACTGCCAGGCACTCAGGACTGTAGTACAGTTCAAACAGTAACATGCAAACGTAAAGAAACACTCAAGGAGCTGCTCTTTGAAGGCTTGAGCAAGTTAAGCGGAATGTCATGGGTACCAGAAGCTCAGGTCTTACCTGACTCTTTCCCCAATTCCCAAACAACCCACAAAAGACACCTGTGATAAACGCTAAACAGAAGTGTATTATCACAGCATACATATACACAAACAACAGAAAACACAGAAACAAACAACCCCCCAACTGAATAATTTAATACCAAACAACTTTTTATTCACATTTTCAAAACCTGTAACTTTTAAAATTTTGGCAGAGGGAAGGAAAGTTTTCATCCACTGTTTGCTCTGCCTTTCCTTTCTTTGCTATCCCCACCAACCTCAGAGCCAACCTCTCGCTAGTCTCATCTCTGGCTTCTGCACACAGCCCCAGCTGTGAACGTTACACGGATTTGGCTTGAGTTGAAATATTTCAATTAACAGAGACAACAGGAGCTAGATTAATACCAAATGGCAGATTTTGAGCAATGTTCCATATAACTTGCTAAATTTAGCAATAAAATAAATTGCTTATGTAAACGTAACAGGATGAGGGCTTGACATAAGGCTATATATATATGATCACCTGCCCAATGTTTTTGAGGGGTTATCAGCCTCCACTGATTTTATCATATACTAAAATTCTGCAGTTTCATTATAGTGAAAAATATCATATTCTAAAGATGAAATGCTTTCATACTCACAAAAGGAAATACCATTGACCAAATGTGTGTGTATATAAATAAATAAATAAATAAATAAATAAATATTTATATATATTTTAAAGAGAAAGCCTGAGACCATTAAAACAAAGTGAAGCGCAAAATAAATAGCTAAGAACAACAGGGAAAAGCAGCATACACCAATACATAATACACTGCACTTACTACTACCCTGTACAGGCTTTTTTTGTTCTGCTGTTTTGAGCAGTAGTTTTATTCAAATAGTCTCAAAGTTCTGTAATCCATTATTTTGATTTATTTCTTTGTTTTTCTGAGAAGTAAATGCAAAACTCCAGCTGAGATCACACATCTCATGCCACTTACTAAGAAAAACGAAAAAAAGAAAAGCTTGCAATACCTTATTGTCCCCTTGCACTTCTCCCAGTCTCTGTTGAAGTTCTCTAATCTCTTCGCCAAGACGTTTGTTTCGATCTTGAGCCTCACTCAGTAGCTGAACAAGATTTGCCTGGAAGAGGAGCAGATATCAGACTAAAGGCTGTGTTTATGGAGTGTATGTGATGATTGAAAGGAAAGCTAGGATTTCCTCATTATTCACCAAAAATCTTCCGATTTACTGGGTTTGGTCCAAACTACACACTTCTCCAGAACCATAACAAAAGCCATCGGGAATCCTATAGGTAAATTAGTGGGAAATTAGTCGAAGCACAGCCTGTGTGCATACGAAGTCCTAGAACAGCACATAAAACTCAAACAAAACCAGGTGAGAATACCCACTCTAGCTGTGATACCTCACGTGGGGGGAAGAGCAAAGCATGAAGTATTTAGACAAAGTTCTAAACTCACCTGGGATTACTCAAAAGGCTGAGCAGAGGAATAACTACGTCAGGGTGCAGAGCAAGTTCCTATCCAATAAGGAAGGTGCCAGCCTAAATCCCTGCCCCTCTATGGAGTGATACCTTGGCTATCCAACGGCACAGAACCTCAAACCCGACCTGGCTTGTGCTGCTGGCCGGCACACACGCTTCTGGAAAACATCCCTGCTGGAGAAGGACCCTTTGCTCCGTTGGAAGATAAAGGTGGACTGACTTGGGGGAAGGAAACAGGTAAAAAAGGCCTCAAAATAATCCAGATCAAAACTTAGCATTCTCATTATCCTATTGAATCAACAGGTTGAATGCTGTGGTCTCTAATTTTAATAAAATGTGAGCTACTTGGTTACTAACCAAAGAATAATGTAATCTCTTTCTTATCCATGAGATGACCAAATACTACAGAAAAGCATGCTGCATTTTCCACTAAATACATCTTACAAATATTTAGGCAGTTGACTCAGAGGAGAAAAGGGCTACCCACAAGATCTCTTCTAAAAACATAATAACCACAGCACCAAATGCAGCCTGTGGCCAGCGAGGTACATCATCCATTGCCATCACTCTGAAGAGCACAAGAAGAAATGGGAAAGAATTTCCAGCTCTTCCAGACATAACCTGGTAGAGCCCCATGAATCAGGGCTTCCAAGCTACTCTTACATGCAGGCTGTGGCTTTGAGGCCAGCACACCAACTGACAGCTCCTCTTTCCTTCCTGATATTTTAGGTTTGGTTTTAGTGTCCCCACTTGTTGTGCTCCTCTTTGAACTTCCCCCTTTTTCTATTTCAATACCTCTTTCTCTTCTTCCCTGCTCTTTCACCCCTTCATTTGTACTATCACTTGACAGTCTCCTATGACATTTTTGAGAGTTCTCTTTTAAAACTCATACCCTTTCAAAGCCACATGATGTCTAACACCCACCCATTCCCGTGAACTCTCTCTCACTTGTTTACCAAACACTATTTCCACACTTCGTGTTTTCCATTCCAAGAAAACTACCAACATGAATATAGCTTTTAAAGAAATAGACTATTAAACTATGATCACTTGGAACTTGTGTACAGCACTATACATAGAAAGCTGCTCCAGACTTCTACTTTGTAATAGCCATTGGTCTAGAACAGTGTGAGCTTCAAACATTTAATCAGGAAAAACAACTGAATAAACTGATATATTCTTCTAGATGAACAACAAGCCTGATTTGCTGCTACAGTTATTGTACTTCTAGGGCACTGAGAGCAAACTGTTCAGAAGAAATTTATGCAAGTTTCTCATAATTTTGGAAGAATTTTTTTTTTAATTAATGGTAAACCCATAAACTGCAAATAAATAATCTGTGGAAAATGAATCATATCAAAGCAACTTATACATCCAATTGTAGGACTAAAATTAATCTGCTTCTAATTTTCAGGAGAGCAACCATTCAAGGAATGCAAAAGCTTTTTCAAGTATGCTTTGGTAGAATAATTTTTTCTATTAGCTAAACAAATGAGTAATAGTTATCCATATAGTGAATGGACTGAGCAGCTTTAGGAGACATTCAATCAAGGATTCTGAGAGGTACTTCTTAATGGCTGTTTATTCAAACTGAAGCATCTATGGCTAATCTGCAAATGTATTTTTTTTTAAAAGAAAGCTGACTGAGTTAGTGAAAAGGAAGTCTCTTTGCACCACGCTCCCCGAAACACTTCTGTTTGCAAAGTCCCTCTTTAGATGAATTTGAACAAGCCCTCGCACCGCGATAGCACATGTAATGTCTACACCTGGGAAGAACTCAATCTCACTGATCAGTGTTTGCAGCTCCAACAGCAGCATTCAAGCAGGCTGAAGCCAAAATCCAGCTCCCACTGACTGCAAGGAGAGCATTACCCTACCTGTACTAAATTTTCTTCTCGGATTTATTTCCTTTAAAACCATTTCCCTAGGATTGCAATTCTCCGCTGCATTTTATTTGTCAGTCATATAAATGACTTAACGGGACAAAAACCTTTATCCTGGAGATGGAGATTTTGGGAGAGGCTCGAAATGACGAATTTCAGGCACCAAAATAAAACAGCCTCCTTTAAGCACGCTAAGAGCATTAGGGGAGCTAAGTATAGCCCTGCTCCTTAACGCAAAGCCGCTGCTGCTCTCCTGGTAAGCTCTGTCACACAAGTAGTCTCCAGCAATTACTCATTTCCCTGGCACGGCGCTTCCATACAACACATAATTCAGATTGCTCCCTGTTTCAGAGGTTTTGGCAAGACCTCATTAAAGCTCTCAGTGAAGTGCGGATAGGAGAAATTTTTGATTTTCAAGTGCTCTATAGGGCTTAAAGAGAGCCAAGAAGATACTTTAAATGACACCTGGGCTTGGCATCATTTCTTTGGCATATAGAGAAAACGTACCAACATATGGTCAAAAGATGATAAAATTAACAATGGAAGGCTGGCTGCATGAACCTGTAAGCACGTATTTCTGAAGAAAAGGGAGAAATCTGTGCAAAGGGAAAGGTGATTCATTTTTCTACCTACTTTTCAACATTTATAGAAGAAACACAGAATTCACGTGGAATTTGGGAATTCAAGGCAAGTTACTTAAGTGGACAATAAAGCTCACTGCACTTACTTATGTAACACACAGAATAACTCTGAAATTTAGTCAAACGCAGCTTTTCTGTACTCCCTTGGTTTGATGGTTTCTTTTGAGTCTACGTGAAGCCTCAGAAGTGACTCGTTCGACTGCCAGCAACGTCACTGCCCGCGCGGTCGCTCCTGCCCTGCTCAGAACTTGAGCTCCTGGAGGTCCTGGAGAATCTGAGCTCTGGGAGAGGGGGAAAGGCAGCTGAATCTGTTCATTTCTCCTCTCTCTCTCAATGCAACTATTTTAATGCTAAATAATAGATAGTGCTTCTTTCAAG
>JAVCKT010006379.1:0-10673 GCA_032273925.1 Rhynchotus rufescens | reverse complement strand
AATTTTTTTTTTTTTTTCACTAGAAAAAACTTAGACTGAGCTAGAACAAACACATAACTTATCAAAAAAAAAAAAAAAAAAACCACCTTCCTATCTAGATTATTAAATGGCTTCTTAGGCATTTATCAAGATTTGCCAAAATTTAGTCTAAATTTAGAAGCTGCAGTTGTATTAAATTCTGATAGTATTTTAGAAATCAGAGTCAGAATTATTTGTTTTGAGAGATGGAGGAGGAAGGAGAATAATATCTACGACACGGCAAATCTCCCTTCCTACTAATCTTAGGAACAAATAGCATACTGTTTCAGTTCTCATTTTAGAAGTAACAATACACAAACTTATATCTAGTCATAAATTTTTATAAGAACTCTGTTGAAATAATAACGTTTTAAATAAATAATGCTAAATAATATCAAGTCAAACGATTCTGCAATGAGCCACTGACTATTTGTAGCTATGGTAGCTATTTGTTTAAGGGCCTGAAGGAATAATAATGTTGTCTCTGAAAGCTTTGTTAAAAAAACACACCCTCCTCCCAAACAACTTAAGCCCCAAATTTTTATTAAAATAACAAGAACTGCATGCCAACTCCCAGAGAAGGGTGGTAAAACTTCTTAGCTATTAAGAGAATGTGGTACCTTGTTTTAAATAGCTTAAGACTTTCAAGACTAACAATTACAGTAACAATATTTGTTCTAGATTCTCCTATTTTCTCACACATTCTTTTTGGTGCAGTTTTTCACTAGGAATCAAGATAATATCAGGATGTGATAGCCAACTCTCTGCAACAGGGACATGCTATGTAGCTCTCTAGCAAAAGAAAAAAAAAGTGAGCAGGCAAAAAGATTTTCAGGGGACCCATAAAATGCAATTACTGTTGTTCTTACCGTTTATAACCCATAGAGTCCAAATGACCTGGGAGAATACCTAATGGAAAACAGCACTCATAGCAATAAATTAACAATTATGGGATGCAGACAATGCATTCCCAAACTGCTTTTCAAGTGTAAGAAGTCCTGTCATGCACCCATTTTAGGATGCAATAGAAGAAGGATAAACAACAAGGAGAATTATCTGAAGTCTCCACACACTGACCAATTTCGGTCTTAAGTGAACATAAAATCAGCAGCCATATATTCCGATTAATGATAGTTCTGATATGCCAGGATGTAACCTCTTTAAAAGAAAGAGCCTGAATCCACAATTTTAAGACTGATCTTTCAATACAAAGGAATGTCTGCTTTTTACCAGACTTCTTAGTCAGTATTTTCCTGGTTTGCAAAATGTTACAATATTTGTATACTTTTGTTGTACATAAATAATGTGAACTGAAAAATCCTACCTGTTTCCTCTTTTCAGGGGGAAGAGATGGGTCCCCATCCTACAAACAAAGAGACACATTTTATTAGCAACTTATTTCTAAAGCCAGTAATCTGTGGATCAAATTTTAGAATAGGTAACTGCAATATTTTCAAAATGGTTTCTAAAATACTGCCTCTCGATTCACGTTAGACTAATTTTAGCTCAAAAAATTTTCGAAGGCTCAAGATTTGTTTACATTTCTAGAACAGCAGGCCATTACAAATTTATGTTCCATTGTTTTTCATAACGGTACATTAAGCTGCTGTGGAATAATAATACTGCAGTCAGTTTTTTTAAATGGAATTATAACTGAAACTAATTTCCTCAGTGCAGGAACTATTTTGTTGTGCCTTAGATAACAGCCACTATCTCATCAACGCCCAACAAATGAGGAATAGTATCACCAGGATTGTACGACTGCATGACTACTGTAAACAGTATTTAAATATTTTCACAGCTCTCACTATGGTTTTCTTTCAAAATTCAGGTCCATTCTTGTCCCCAGGTTGCTCAGTACTCATAAGGAACAACCTACAATCAGCTCCCGGTACTTCTTTTTCAGAGACTGGTGCCGTTCCCGCAGCTGGTTGGCCATGAGCTGGTACTGGTCTCGTTCCTGTTGACAGGTGTCCAGCTCTTTGGAAAGGATGAGCAAGGCCTCCTTCTTACTTTCCAGCTTCCGCTTACACACCAGGTACTGCAGAGGAGAGGAAACAAAGCAACACAAAACATGAGTGAGCTGGGCCTGTTTTCCCTGGAGAACAGAAGGTTGAGAGGGGATCTGATTAACATGTATAAGCACATGAAGGGGGAATGTAGGGAGGATGAGGCCAAACTCTTCTCAGTAGTGGCCAGTGACAGGACAAGAGGCAATAGGTACAAGTTGAAACACCAGAATTTCCATCTCCATGTGAGGAAGAACTTCTTCACTGTGAAGGTGATAGAGCCCTGGAACAGGCTGCCCAGGGAGGTTTTGAGTCTCCTTCTCTGGAGATCTTCCAAACCCGCCTGGACGCCACCCTGTGCCACATGCTCTGGGTGTCCCTGTTGGAGCAGGGGGTTGGACTGGATGATCTCTAGAGGTCCCTTCCAACCTCAACCATTCTGTGATTCTGTGATAACTGCAACAAGCCATTTCTGCCCTAGTCAGAACCTGACTGCACAGAGTCAAACGTAGCTGCTATATGAGAATCTGAAAAGCAGTCTGCAAGACCACGTCCTGTCCTGATCAGCACGTTACAGAAGCCAGCCATTTAAGCTTTCTGCTCTGCTTGCTCACCTACAACGCTAAGGGACATCTCACAATTCAACCTGGAAGCCAGGGAAGGAAAAAGCATTTGCAAACTGCCCTTGCTGCTCCGCTCCGGGCAGGACCCCGGGCTTGCACTGCGCCCTCCTTCCCCACCACCGGCAGCGGCCTCCGCGGCAGCCACCGAGAGCCACGTCAGGAAGCCAAGGGCAGCATGAATGGCAACCAAAGCTCCTCTAGCGCCTGAAACCCTTGCAGTGACTCGGGCTACACGCACAGGACAAAAGAAATGCGGTGCCTGGCACACTGTGATGGTCCTTGCTGGGTAATCCAAAGAACAGGAGCTAGCAGGGAGCGGAGCCACGCGGGCCTTGCGCCTCCACGCGCTGCTCCGCTCGGGCTCCTGCACCAAGGGAGGCTCAATCTGCAAATCCTCCCTGTCCTGCCCCAGCCCCAGCCCCGTCGCTGCCTTTCCCTGCGGAGGGGAAGGGCAACGAGCACATCTCGCTTTCCCAAAGCGCCTGATTTTTACCCCTCAGAAGCTTCAAGCAACTTCTCCCCTTCAGCCTGATGTTCAATCAGCAGACTCTTCTCGCCCATCACTTGACACTGCTCATGCTAAAGTATATATTTCTATTTCTGATGTTCCTCACATGAGATGTGGCACTAAATACTTTCCGAATTTGCTCTGCAAGAGACCAAATATCACAGCACTCGTGAAAACAATTTATAGTTTCATTATATACTCTGACAAGAATACTTTGTCATTACGGGCTCTTGTACAAAGCAAGAGCATCAGCACTTCCATACTGCTCAAGTCAGTGCTGTTCTTTGGGACAAAAATCATTACTCATATATACTATTTGCTTGGAATTGACTTTGTTAACCTCAATTTCAAGTAATGAGAAAGTGAAACGGGAGTCTGGCACATTAGTACAGCCAACATTTCCCCAAAATTGTGAATGCTTGCTTGCAAAAAGGCAGGGAGGGAAGGAGAAAAGCAATTCCAAGAAGAATCTGAACTCTCAGAAAGGACACTTCCACCTTGGATTAATTTTATTTCTGGCAATACTGAAGTTGAAATTCTGCCATAAATTTTCTGGATTATGATGCCTCGGCATCTCCTTTCCAAAGGCAACTGTATCTATGTGCTTGTGTCCTTACTGATACCTTACACAAATGTCAGGTCCCCCGATAAAGCGCTGAAAGGCCCCGGAAACTGAACTTTAATACTGTCAGCAAGTGATTATAGTGACACAGTAAGCAATTTCCAACTTGAAAAAAACACAAACAAGCCAAGATTTTTTCACTTACAGTGAAATATTTGTCCTGACAATCTCCTTTCTTTTTGCCAGTTTCATCTCGTGTCTCAGCCAATTCTACAATATGTCTTGACTAAACTGTTTCTAAATACTAACAGTCTGACACAGTAATTGCAAATAAAACTGAGTAAATAAAGAAAAAAAAAGAAAAACTCACCCCTGAGCCAAAAAACCTGTCCTGTTCTTTTAATCAGCAGCCAGGCTGAAAGCAGCCAAGCGGGAGGGGAGCAAAGCAAACACCTCACCCGGATAGGCACGAGCCTCTGAGCTCCCTGCTGCCCGGCACAACTGACCCCCAAACCACGTTTAACGGGGGGAAATGCAGATCTGGGGTAACCAAAACCTGGGGGGATGGCGCGTTTCAGGCACCGAGCCCAAAACAGATTGTGGGGACAACTGTGTTGAGAGCCGAAATGGAGAGGAATAATGGTCTCCTCCTTGTGTAAACCGCGTTCAAGCCTGATGAATTATGCACTGATCAAGCACCATATGGAAGGGAGCGGCTGTGCGGCTCTCCTCAGCACTGCCCATGTTTTGCTAGCAAAAGGAGCACCTAGCAGACTTTGGGAAACTATTTTTGCCCTTTGTGTGTATTGACCTTCTGCCCCCAGTAGGATAAAAACAGTAATAATGTACAGTAGTTTGCTTCCATGTGTTCATGGTACAAGAGACAATAAATCCAGAGCATTCCTGTGGAAAGGGATTATTCAACAAAACTATGCTTCCAATTCCAACCACGAAAGAAACACAGATTACACCAGGATGGATCTCAAAGAGGTTACTCAATGGATATACTTTTAAATGCTAAAAGCAGGTATTAATAATGGCCATCAAGTGACTTAACAGCCAGGCGCGTGGAAAGGATTCTATTTAGGGAAATAAATGAGTAATTCCCTAGATATGAATGAATAGGCCCAGGAAAGTCGGTGCGCTCTCAACAGGGAGCATGGCAGATTACGGCAATATGGGAAATTTTCAAAATTTTCAAATACAGTCTCAGAAAAAGCATTTGCTTGATGCTTCTGGCATTCCTATAGAGATTTCTTCCTCTGTACATGAAGGAAAAATACTATGGCTAGCGTTACTGAATAATCAATGTGACAACAAAGTTATTTCTGTCAAGTGTTCTAGTTACAGAGATATATATATAAATACTCTTATTATTATTTCTTTTTATTTGATGTTGAAAAAGAATCTTTGTATTCAAAAAACAAAGTTAAATATGAACCGGCTACTGTACTTTCAATCTGCAACTTTTCCTAGCTGTCTAGTGACTTTTATCTACCAATTCACTGTTATCTGCAATAAAGCGAATTATAATTGCTACAAGGAAGATCATAATAATTAAAGGAATATATACGACATCCTAGATCACTGCCTGAACTGCTTTACAGCCAGATAACTACTTTAGAGAAATTGAGTAAAAAGAGACTGACATTACAAGAGAGTGGAATTGCTCCAAGGTGACCCTCTACATCAAACACTTACTATTTGTCCATCGCTATTTTTAGTGACAAATCTGGACAGATCTCATTAGCGACGACGTAGACATGGTCTAATAATCAGATGAGGCTGGGACACTGGCAGGGTTTTAGGTTTTTTTTTTTTAAACTAACAAACACACTGAATTGATATCACAAAATGATTTATTTTAAATTTGTACAGATTAGTGGCTTATACTTGGCTATTTTTATGTGAATTGGAGTCAAAAAGGAAAGCATGGAATTTCCCGAGAGTAGAAGTATTGACAGGATCTCCAAATGCTGCTTTGGAATTCCTGTGGATCACATTGTGTGCATTCCCAGGCTCCCAGACTGAGTGATCTCCCAAACGCTGATGTGAACTCGCTGGTGCATGGGCTGAAAACCCAACAAGCAGCAAGATCTCAGGTAAACACTCACGTGGAATCACCACCCTTGGGACAGGAGCTACAACTCCTATTTAACTGCTACCAAGTGGCTCTTCCCCACACTCCCGCAGGTAGTTTTGCTGTGAAAACGACAGACCTAAGGAAATGCACCAAAATGCAGTGCAAGGTCACTAGAGGGGCACTTGTTGACCGCGTTTGGGTAACGTGGTCTCTGGCTTCAGATCAAACCAGGCAACACATCTGGAGCAGTCAAGCACTCAAACCCCAGGAAACACTCAAATAACCAGCCCCGTGTCCTCTAGCCCACCTCATCCGTAACAAACCCCCAGAAAATGCAGTTTCTTTGATTTTGGCCCTCCTGCTTTCCTCACCGTCGGCCTGCTCGCTGCTGCGGCGCAGCGTAGGCTGGTGCCACTGCCTCACGGGCAGGAACTCAAGCAGCTTCCCAAGCCCCACGCCTTGTGTTACTATCGGTGTCACTGGTTTTATTGGTACTTGATATCACCGCCACTGTTATTACCACACTATGTCTTCACCAATTGTTTAAGAATTAGCATCAAGTCATCTGATTTTTCAAAGTAACTCTGCTGATGCCCTTAACCATGTGTACTCCATGCCCCAGGTTACACATTATTTTCTCTACACCTTTTCCTCAGCATCCCTTTGGGTGTCTTATTCCAACGTGGAGCAGGGGGACCTGGACAGCAGACCCGTATCCTGCTCCCTGACAGACTGCCACTCGCCCCTGCTGAGGCCTGTGTCACCCTGTCAGCACCTTTTCCTTGTCACCATTTCCACAAGGCCACTTCACCCCCAAGCCCATCGCCGGGGGCTCCGCTCCGGCCTCCGGCCTTTGCCCACATTTGGAAAAGCACCAGAATCAGAGGTTCCAAACTCATTCGGTGCCTTCATGTGGGTTTGGTTAAGAAGATTCCTTATTGAAAAGGCAGTGTGACAGAAAATGCAAGAGATGTTATAAAGATGGATATCTCACTGATTTTCCTTCCTTTTATCTCTAGTCCATATAAAATAAATTTAAAAAAAAAATAATCAGTTATAGGCAGCTTAGGTTTCCCACTCTTATGAAGACTTTACGTCTGGAACATTTAGGTATTTCAACTAGAACTGCTGCTCTCTAGTTACATAAGAGATAAATGATTCCCCCAACTCTCTCTCCAAGTTTTAAGTTGTCAATTATTAGGGAAGAGATAATGATCAAGAAAGGGTCTCTCGGAACGACGGGCTGAATGGAGACTACATCTCTTCAAACTAATTTTAGGAAGTACAGGCACCTCTGAGTAGCTGCAAATAGCACACGGCAAATGCTGAAACGTGGGTGGTGACAGGGAAGAGAAGCATTTTGACATTGGATTTAGTTCTGGAAGTTGGCAGACATGAGGGAGAAGCCAGCAGTAAAACACAGCGCAGGCTCCCTAGTGTACAGGTGTCCTAGGAAGCCTTTCCTGCTTCCTTCCAGGCAGAAGGCTGCCCACAGAACACACGCTCCAAGCACCACGTTGGGCCCTGGGCCAACCCCCAAGGGAGTTGGTGGAAGGATCCTCAATAACTTCAGCAGAAAGGAGGCCAAGCCCTTAGAAGGTTGGTTCTCCATGGCAAGGGCGGAGGCGGCTGTGCCCACCACACGCTTAGGGTTCCTTCCCACCCAGCCACGATGGCCTTGTGCTCCGGACGCCATCCCGAGCCACCACGACCCCAGAACCACTCGGTCCTTCCCAGTCACTAATTCTGTCATCAGCCACAAATCGAAGGACTGCAAGAGACTACACCGAATCTGGGCAAAGACTAGAACCCACCCTTCTGTACAGCAGAACATACAGAGCGGGAAGCTTCCCCATCTCCCAAAACAGAGACATTGCCTCAACCACCCTCGGAGTTCACAGAGAGCTTTCTTTATTCATTTTTTTTTTTATTTTATATATATTTCATGCCCATTATAGAGGCAGGAGAACTGAGGCAGCAGGGAAATGACTCCCAAGTTTGTGTAAATCGGGACCTTAGCTTATCCACAGAGAAGACGGTCAGGCCAAGAAGCAACTCTCGGTATTTGAAAATATTTAAAGGCAAACAGATAGAACTCCACTACCAAGATACTGTGGCCAAAATTATTTCCAAGAATTCTATTCCTTGTAGTACGAGAACAGCAAAACAACTTCCTAGCAGTGCACTCAGCAAAGCAACTCAGATCTGTCAGATTTTTCTTTTTCACCCTCTTCTAGGTGGAAAAAGGTATTGTTTTAAATAAGAGACATTGTCCTACTCTCAAGACAGCAATTGGAGATTTATGAGGATCACTTGTTTTTGGAGGCCTCAATCTCAGTCTAGTCAGCAAGAAAGTTCTTCCTATGGCTCCATTTCATTTGTGTCAAAGAAGTAAAGTTACTGTCTTGGTCTCCACCCTATAGCTTAACACAGGCTTTTAAATATCCTGCCTTTGCCTGTAACTGAGGCTGGGCAGTGACCTGAAGATGAGACCAAAATCCAGACTGTAACCAAAAATGTTGTGGCAACTCAAGAGAAAAACAGAGCACAGGTTTGACACACATTTCTCAAAAATTATCTCCCCACATGCAGCTCAGTCTCAGTGTTTAGACCATTAGGAATAATTAAAGTGGCCGGCCTGTCCTTGTGGCACACACATTGCTTGGGCTCAGCTGAAATACTCAGCTGGGGATTTTGTCACTCCACGGGAAAGAGAAAACCAGTAAGAGCATAAGGAAAGTTAGGAAGCCAAGTTTCAGGTTCACCTCAGAACTTCTGCAAACTCTATATATTCAGAAAGTTGCAAACAACAGACTGCTGTATTCCATCAAGTTCTGTAAAGTGCTAAGATTATTGTATGTTTGTACATACATACATACATGCACCACTAGCTGAGCTCAGCTCAGGAACAGCAAAACTTATGTGAATTCTCCTTCCTGAGGCTGGTTCTTTCATATGTATCCATGAGTTTATCAACGACTCCTCCTATAGCACTTGGAAAGTTGGCTTTTTCCCAGTATTTCTTTCCACGTCACCCTATTCAGAGTTTGTTTAAAGGCTATTCAGAAATACAGAAATGGTGAAAATCTGAGCTCAGCACACCTGTATGCTAGGCCTAAAACAGATTAAGTGAGAAAAAAATCTGTAACTTAACTGCAAAAGAACACGCAAGAACCTGGAAAAGAACATCAGAAAAGTAGAGAAAGGCATAGGTATGAAGGGGTACACAGCAAAGGGCAATGAAAGGGTGAAAAAATACTGAAAAAAGTGTGTAACACACCAAAAAAAAAAACCAAAAACATGTATTTTTGAAAAGCCAAATTACAAAAACATCCATCTACGTATATGAGTGCTTGTATATGTACAATTATGGATCAAAAGCACTTCTTACTTTCCTCTTAACGCCCAAGATACCTGTTAACAGAATACAGATATGTAGTACAGATGATTTGACAAGTATTTTAATCCGAGTGCCTCCTCACTTTCAAATTTGGTGGAAGTAAATGGGATCCAGATCCACTGGCTTCTGGCCTTTCTATACCCATATATTCTACACCCACATATATTGTACCCAGTTCTACACTTAGCTGTCAAAAACATATGGGATGTGGAAATGATTACAGCCACCACGACTCTTTGTTCCCGTGTTAAGCCTTCCATTTGAGAGCATTTCTGTTTTTAGGAAACACTGTCATTGTGCAGGGAACAAAACCATTAAACTTCCCAGCAGATACCAAGACTAGAAGGCCTCGATAACCTCTGTAACTTCACCTGAAATTGCATGTTGAGGAACGCAGTAAACTGGAAAAAAAAATGTATTACAAGTTACTGGAGAAGTTAGAGCTGCCTTCTCACACACCCATGAGTATTATCAGAATTTAATGGCTAAAGCACAGAAGGTTAATCACAAGAAATGAAGGGGAGGCAGAAGAGGGAAGCCCGTTCCCTGACAGTGTGTGCTACAGACCTCATGCAGGAAAACAGGCTGTAAACCTGCTGTGGAACAGAGAGAAGGGAAGGAAAAGTGGAATATAAATCACTATGCCTCTAATTGTTCCTGAGAAAAAGAAATTATACATATGCTGCAGTATTTGCAAGACTGTAGCTCAGCACAGTCATTAAAATTTGCTACCATCAAGAAGCCTCTAAAGCAGAAATAAGCCTTCACCCAAACGCTGTGATTTCAGGATTGATCTTGTAGGTTAAACCACAGAAGAAGTCTGAACGCTCCCACGTAAATCGGAACGACCTTTGGAAGTCAAGGGCGGGCACGTTCCCCGTGACCCGGCCGTGCAGCTCCCCTGTGGCCACCCGCACGGCGCCCCCAAACCGGGCTCGCGGGGAGCCTCGGCCAGGCCGCGCTGCTCGGCGGCTGCCAGGGCCGCTCACCCTTGCTGCCCCTTGCTGTTGGGCAGGGTGTCTGACAGCGGCCGCGGCGCTGCGGGCACAGGCCGGGCCCACTCACCCTGCACCTGCACGGCAGCAAAACCCTACCGAGATGCACGGAACTGGTCTGCAAACACCACCACCTGGGACGGGAGACTAGGACGCCCCTCGGCCACGTGCCTCTCACAGCCTGGCTTCCCCGCTACAGGCACAAGAGCACTGTTTTTATTGCCACGCTGCACAGCAACGCAACCCGCAAGCACACCGGCCTCATTCCGGCTCATTTTGCCTATCAAAGCTATTTAACTCGATGACAGCGGTGTCGGTGGCTCCGGCCCGACCGCCACGTTAGCCGGCTGCCTGGCCACGGCGCGGGGCTGCGGCAGGCGGTGCCAGGCGCCGCTCCTGCCTCCGCGGCCGCCCTGCCCGGCCGCCCCGCCGCGAGGGCGCTGCCGCCCGCCGCCGCCGCCGCCGCCTCACCTCG